>JAURVB010012358.1:0-245261 GCA_033002965.1 Piper betle
ATAATATAACTTAGAAAAATTTTTTGAGTCTATTTACAAGTGAAACTAAAAATTGAAAATATACTTATTGATATGCTTTGGCAATATTATTTTTAAAAATAAGAGATGAAAAAATTATTTTTATTTTCTTAACATTAAACATAGTTTTTCTTAAAGAAATTGACGCCAAAAATAAAGAGTGCGGGAGGCATAGTTTTAAAAACCGGACCAGACCGCCGGTCAGACGAGTATGCCGGATATCTGAGCCAAATCCAATCCTGCTCAACCCATTGGATCGCTAGGCAAGTTAACTGAACTTTTTAGCTTATTTTTTTAATAAAACCAAGTTAAACTGGAATAATAAGAAATACCCGGTACTGTTCACTTCAGAGGGCTTGGAAGAGATGGAAGGAAAATACTTGTGCGGTTGTGTGAGACTTAAAACTCATGACCTGAGGGGGCATACGCCAAGCCTAAACAACCAGGCTACTCTTTGACGTGGTACATTTTAGCCATTCTAAATAATAACAATACTTATTCCTCAATTACTATAATGAATTATTAAAATTATTTGCGATAAAATTACAATAATTTTTTTAAATAAAATGATAATAATTATTCCTATCTATCGAAATATATTTAATATTAAGTCTTACTAACACAATTTTTAATTTTAACATATAAAATAAATAAATTATGATTAATAATGAGACTTTATAACTTTTATGAAGAATTATGTGCTGATTTATTTTTTAATCCATTATAACATATTAAATTTTGTTGAATTCGGTTGAACCATACATACGATATGCCGACCAAAAATTCAATATGTCCTGAATTTAAAATTGTGGTAAGAGGCAATGCCCATTCTTTATGATTCGTGAACGAACAAGGCAGGAGTAGACAAAACAAATTTTCAAAGGGACAACGTTAGGCAGAATATTTATTTACAAACGTTTAAAAAGAATGATATTGTCATTCAAGATGCTGCTTCTAGGTCTAATCTCTTCATGTCCCATCAAAATTGATTTACACTCGTTAGCAGCTTAGCATTTTGGCACAAAAGTTTAAGTAGACTTGAGATCGTTAATAATAAACTTATTTTTTAATTAACGCCTTAATGGGCTATTATTAACACCTAGCACAACTACACTCCATACAACAAGGTTACTTGCAATAAATTGAACATCATTAATAATATATGAAGCATTAGTGTGGATGTTAAGGGGATGATACAGGATACCATTGTTATAAAACTCGGTTCGAACCGGAACGAGTCAACTCGGTTCGATTACATTCCATTTCAAAATTATAATCTTGGACGGAAGCTGCAGAATTGGTACATAACCTAGTCGGTCAGATCGAGTTAACTGATTCTGCCTATTCGTAGAGTTAGTTTTATTACTAGCTTGTTAAATATTTAAAGTATATAATATTTATTGATGTTTTTAATGTGATTTTGTAAATCTAAGGTATAAATATTATAAATTAAGTGATATTTTATTTATATTTTAATTAATTAATATTTTATGAGATATGCTTAATCTTGAAATTTAAATACAAAAAAATTTGAAGAAACACAAAAAAGAAAAGCTGAGGAATGGAAGGTCATGACACTTGGTCTCATCCAAAAGTAACTACAAGGTGTTCACAAAGCCAGAAAGGAAGTATTTTGATGGCTTAGGGTGCATTCTTAATACGTAAAGATTGGTTGAGCAAGTCACTGAGTTGCACACTTAATTTGACACAATAATTAATTAGACTACATTGAGTTGTGAGCGCCCTCTTTGAGCACTTTTATCTTGTAGGCATCTCATTTTCTATATAAAGGGTAATCAATTATTATTTAAGGGTTATGAATTTTTGGCTTAGGCGTAAAGTTAATCAAGTAGTTCTAGTTATTATAACTTTTAATTCTTTTTAAAATAAAAATACATTTCTTTTCCATCATGTTCTTTAATTTTATTATAGAGTAATCATTTATTTAATGCTAGAGAAGAATAAAACTTAATATGGTTTAATTAAATTTATTTTAACCTCTTACTCTTTTATTCAATCGAAATATTTGAATTATCATATTCTTAATACTAAAAGTATAATGATCACTTATTTCTTAGTTCACGAGATTTAATTAGATTTCGGAAAAAATTGTTTATATTAGTTATAAGTAATTCATCATGCGACGAATCTTTTGACTTGTTATTATGGTCAGGAGATATACAACATCATATGCGATTGTAAAACAAATCTTAATATATTATTTTGTTGATTAATTAATTATTATTGAAAGGTAAAAATTGAAGTAAAATTGAGAGTCACTATGTCATATAATTATCTTATATTGATAATTCGAGGGAATAGAAAATAAAAAGATAAGAGTAAGATATAATGAAGATTAAATTCAGGTTAATGGAAATTTAACTCTAGAACGAATTTTATCTTAGACTAAAATTTTTTATTATTATTTTGCTCTTAGTTCTATGTTTTATAATTAATTTCACTAAATTTATCTTTATGTGGGGATGATATTTGAAATCCCATCGTTGTATTATTTGTTTTGGCTGTATTTATTTGCACGTTATTAAACACGGCCGACAAGTCTCAAAAAAAAAAAAGGAATTCTAAGGCAACGCTGTCTTAGATGAGTAGGAATGGGGACAACCAACGTAGGGGAGGGAATGGTTTTTCCGGCGAGGCAGCGCTCGACCATTTCTCCGAACCAGCTGCGTAAACCTAAAGCCTCCGGTAGGCATGAAACACAACAGGTGACCCATCTACTTCTTCTTCAATTTTGGGGACGCTACATCCTTTTGGACGGTTTGCAGTTTGAGTTTTAAGCGCACGTATCTTTTGTTTCGCTTAAGGCCTTCTTCTCCTTGCTAAAGATTTATGCTTTAATTGTTAAAGGTTGAGACTTTTTAGTATAAGATAACATGACTGAACTCTTCCGATTATTTTTAAAATAATATGTTTTGGAATCATAACTTCTTTTGATATGAAGGGACGATCTATTTTTAAATTTAACTTGTCAAATCTTTTTTTAATTTGCAACTCCTTAAATATATTTTTTAAATTTGTAATTTATTGTGAATTATATATCTGTATTTCAAATTTTAATTCATCAATTTTCTCCTTTTTTGAAATTTTGGTTTGTCTACAACTAATGTTCTAGTTATATCATTTTTTTAAAAGGATTGATCCTCTAAAATTTGAAGTGGATTCAAATTAAATGATTATGACATTATTATTTTTGGTTTGAAGCTAATTTTAATGTATTTTTTATATTTATAGGGTTTATTACTTTGTTACTATGAAATTTTTTTGGTCAAAATGTCACTTTCAAATTTGGACCACAATTTTATTAGGGTATTATTATTATGAACCATATTTTGTATTATGGTGGCTTTACATTTTTATTATGGTCTTCATTTTTATATGAATTATTTTAAGATATGCTTATATTTGTCGATTTAAAATATGTTATAAATTGCTATGAAACTGTTTGAATCAGTAGTAAACATTGGTGGGACCCGCTTCCATGAACACCACGAATTTATATGTATTCTTCTTTTTATCACCTCTATCATTTCTTTTCAAATTTTACTTTGGTTTCCAATTGCTATGATGTAAAATCAAATAGAAAACTCATGGGCGAATTTCATGATAATGGGTGGGTGGTAGGGAGGGGCCATATTGGCGTTGGTTTTTTAGGTCACACACATTGTTGTGAAAGACTGAATCGGTGATTGAACCACTTTAAAAGTATTTGAATCTTAGATGGATTCGACATAATCGACACATGACTTGGCTTAGTGGAGTCAACCCGGTTCAATCATAATTTCACAGCAATGGTTACACCAATATTGGGAGAATTGGTTAGAACCAATCTTATTAAGCCGATTCAACTCAACTCTATTAGAATCCGAATGAAAAAGACATATCTAAATTGAATCGCTAAACTCTGTTTTTGAATCGCCCGATTCAAATTAAGTTTGAGTGATTTATAAGAGATTCAAGAATAACTGTTTTTGCCTGATTTTGTATATTTTAATATTTGATAAGATACAATAGATAAAGATATAATCTATGTAAATATAAGAGAATTTAACCTATATTCTTATTATTACGTTTTCATCCTAACTATGACATTTGGTATTTTAAAATTTATAAAAGTAGCTTAAGAATATTTTACTTTTTGACAAAAAAATTACTTCAATATTTTTTTTCTTTTGATTTTGTTATCATCTATAAATTAATTTTCATAAAACATGTATATAATCTTATTAAATTTGCCGATTCAAAGTTACCCATGAATCGGTCATGAATTGGTTTTAATTGGCTCGCTTAAATGTTTTTAAAATTTTGATTCAATTATGGTTAAACACATTATGATGGACCCCACTAAAAATTGGGATGTAGCATATCTTTTGAGATAAGAATAGGGCCTGGTTATTACCGGTGAGTTTTTTACTAGGAGGAAATCTCATTTGTCGGGATATCTAAGGAGGAGAATCTCATCTGGTTGGCTTTATAAAAGAATATGAAGAGGAAAATAACAGATTGGGGAAGAAATAAGGAAATCAAGTCTTGTAATATATACCATATGTTCCTTTTATTTAATTTAATTTATTATTTATTTAATTTCGTCAGACCCAAATGCCCCTTAGTGTGTGACCTCGACACTTGCTATAACCAACGCTGGCTGGCGACCATGAGTGTTGGGTTTATCCCACATCAGTCGTAGATGATGTTGGTAAATTGTATATATGATAATGAGAAAGTTTTATCCTTTAAGTTAACTTTTGGATTAAAAGAGGCTTATGACACCTATTGCAAGTCCCTTTTAAAGGCCAAAAGGGCTCAACAGTGGTATGAGAGCTTGGTTGTGGGAGTTTGCCAAGTGGGTTGGGGGGTTGGGGGAGTTTGCCAGTGTGTCGTGGATGAAGAGGAGTTTGCCAGGTGGAGGTGGGTGCCGTGATGATTTGAGGGGAGTTTGCCAAGTGGGTTCCATGATGAAAGTGTGAGATTGGGAGTTTGCCAAGTGTGTGCCGCCTAATGATTTGAGGTATGTAAAACCCATGATTCGAGTCGATGCCGCCCGCGTGTATGAACCATGAGGGTCATGTGTACCGAAGTAAGATGATAACGTCATGAACAACAAAAAAAATGAGTTATCAGAGCTAGTTATTTTTTTTATTTTTATATATATAGTGGATCATTGAATTAGTTTTAGGCTGTTTACCTCGTTAGGATGTATACAGGCAGTTGGGTGGGTTGTTAGTTATACAGTATGTCATTATAATGTTGTGGTGTTTGTTTTATTTTATAGGATTGGATCATTGAATTAGTTTTAGGTCGTTTACCACATTAGGATGTGTTACTGGCAGTTGGGTGGGTTGTTAGTTATACAATATGTCATTATGATGTTGTGGTATTTGCTTTATTTTATAGGATTTCCACCCATTTTTCTAGATTTTTTTAAGATTTATCACGAGCTAGTTATTATTTTTTACTCTAGTCAGACTCGAGTCAATACTTATTTACGATATTGCCACCCATCACTCCCGATCCATTTTCTTCTTCCCCGTTGAAACCCTTACTGTGCCGCCCCTTTTTCATGTTGTCGTCACCACTGTCGATGTCGGCCTGCAGCAGATCGTCGCTGCCAGGCCCCGTCGCGGAGTTGTCATGCCACCTTGAGCGCCCCTGTCTGTCATCCGGCCTCTGCGACGCCAGAATATCCGTGCCTAGCAACATACTCACATCATCGATGCCGACCGTCACCGTCGCCGTCCAGTCACCGCGTTGGCATTGCTAACCCTCCCACAACCTTTCCCGACCAGAGCGGAGTCCATCGCCGCCCTGGGCCGGCCGGATTTCTTCACCCATTGCTGCCGCCTCTGTTTTAGCCATTTTCCGGCGAGCCACCGACTTCGCCAACCACGTCGATGTCGTAGTTGTGTCGGGCTCGCCGAGCTGGTTCCAATGGTACCCAATATTACCAGTATCTGGCCAATGGACGTTGTTGGGACTACCGCCGGAAAGTTGCGAGAAACCACTCAAGCTGTCGAAAAACAAGATTTGCTGGAATTCTTCGGATCTTCCACGAAGCTTATCCAGTCAAACCCAATCAAACTTTGGATGCCGATGAGTGCCAAATTCGAGCTCTAAGATGCGTGACAAAACTCTAGCTGTCACGGATTATCGATGACGAGAGGTATAATTATTTTCGAGTTAATTATTTAAACTTGATGATTGTTAGCACAACATGCTAGGATTGAGTAATTGATGTGATTAATGCCTAATTACGAATGAAGTGATAAGTGACATAATTTGATTAATTGTGAATGATTAGTAAGTGATCTAATGAGGTAAATTGAATCTGAGCATGCTAATTGACTACGATGTAATTTAGAAAAATACAATAAAATTGGTATGAATAGGATGAGTCAGAATTATTTTTATATTTATGATTATTTGGCTATTGATGGATGTTAGTTGTATTGTGAGTGTGTTGATCATGCCAAGTTGATGCATCATTCAGTTAGTGAGCGTTACTTTCTAGATTTGATGTGTAGGTACGAAATAAGAGCTCACCGCCTAGGCGCGAGAACATGCTTGGAGCTTTTACTAGGTTCGTTTAGTACTCGTCTCTGTTTTATGCTCTAATCTATTGTATGGTTGTTTTAATGCCTGCAGGACGAGTTAAGTGGCGTTTTATCGGATCCCACTTAACTCGAACCATTTAGCCAAACAGTTTTCCAGATTAATAAATCCTCGCGGATGAGATCCCTTGAGGATGATTTCAAAAACAAGATCCACCACAAGTTGCATTCAGGCCAATTAAATAAATCCCTTTCCCGGCCTATATATATAATTTTACCGAGTTTTCAGTGAGACGAGAGATAGGGAAACCAACTTGTAAAACCCACGATTCGAGTTAGGGTTTTATATTCAGAACCGGTCGGTTCGACCGTTATTTTTCGAGTTGAGTCAGTTTCAGGACACGTGTACCGAGCCGACGCCAATCGCGTGTATGAGCTATGAGGGTCATGCGTACCCAAATATATGATGATAACGTCATGAATACAGCAGAACAGAATGAGTTATCAGAATATGTGAGAGTATGCCAGTCATATTTTTTATTTTTATATATAGTGGATCGTAGAATTAGTTTTAGGCTGTTTACCGCGTTAGGACGCGTTACGGGCAGTTTGGGTGGGTTGTTAGTCATAGAGCATATCATTATAATGTTGTGGTGTTTGATTGATTTTATGAGATTTTTCCCGATTTTTTTTAGGATTTAATACACCTTAGTTACTTATTCTTGACTCGAGTCGGATATGAGTCAAGTAATATTTACGATATTGCCACCCAAGTGTTTTCTCACCCCCCCCCCACCCACATTTCTTCCTTCTTCCCCATCCAATACCCCTACCCGACGCCGCCCCCGTGCAGCGCCGCCGCCGTTGCTGTGGACGCCACCCTGCCGTAGATCGGCGTCGCCTAGCATCGCCACGGAGTCGCCGTGCCGCCCGACCAGGCCCGGCCACCATCGAGCCGCCGTGACGCGAGAAAGCCGCACCTTTGTGCCATGCTTCCATCGCCGATCGCGCCGCCGGCGACCGTCGCCGCCGCGATCGAGTAGTCGCCTCGACGTCTTCGACCCCCTAGCGACCTTCCCCGACCGGAGCGGAGGCCATCGCCGCCCAGGCCGGCCGGATCTAGCTACCCATTGCCGCCGGCCCGGTTTTAGCCATTTTCCGGCGAGCCACCGCCTCGGCCGACCACGTCGACAGTCGTAGATGCGTCGGGCTCGCCGAGCCGGTTCCAATGATACCCAATATGACCCCATCTAGTCAGTAGACGCCGCCGGTGATTGTCGCCGGAAAACCGTCGAAGAGCTGCCGAAAAACTGCCGGAAGTGCCGGAAAACTACTGAAACCTGCCGGAAAACCGCCGGAAAATCGGATTCGCTGGAATTCGCCGGATCTTCCGAGGAGTTCATCCAGTCGATCCTGATCGAATGTCGGACGCCGATGAGCGCCGAATTCGAGCTCCGAGACGCGCGACGGAACCCTAGCCGTCGCCGATTGCCGACGACGTGAGGTATAATTACCTCCGATTTGATTATTTAAAATTGATAATGATTGTTAACATAGCATGCTAGAATTGGTTAGTTAGGATAAATGTATGACTATGAATGAAATGATGATTGAATGATGAGATTAAGTGTGAATGAAGAGTAAGTGATCTAATGAGAGCATGATAAGTGACTATGACGTAACTTAGAAAAACGTAATAAAATTACTATGAATAGGATGAGTTAGAATTATTTTCACATTTATGATTATTTAGCTGTAGCTGGATACTGTTTGTATTTGAGTGTGATGTTCATTGTGTGTGATGCATCATTTAGTTAGCGGGCGTTAGTATTTAGTTTTGATGTGTAGGTACGGAGTAGGAGCTTGCCGCCTAGGCACGATGACACACTTGGAGCTTCTACCAGGTCCGTTTAGGACTCGACTCTATTTTACGTCTTTCTATTGTATGTTTATCTTATCATTTGCAGGACGGGTTAAGTGGCGTTTTATTGGATCCCACTTAACTCGGGCCATCTAGCCGAACAGATTTCCGGATTAATAACCCCTTCGAGGATGATTTCGAAAACAAGATCCACCACAAGTTGCCTTCGGGCCTATTATATAAATCCCTACCCAGCCCTATATATATATGTAGTTTTCGCGTTTTCAGTGAGACGAGAGATGGAGAAACCGACTGCACGTACCATGAGCGGATGTCGTGATAGTCAAAGCGGGCTCTGGATTAGTGCCAGTGGACTGTTCCATTCCCGAGGGATCCTGACAACTCCGCGTTTGAGTTCCTCACACCCGGAGAACGTGGAGGGTTACGGGTACTGTTTAGTATAGCGCATGTCCAGACTTGTGGTTCAAAGGGTATTAAAGGCGACTGCCTGAGAGTACTCGGCCTTCGTGCTCAAGGCCAGGAGAAATATGGAGGTAAGGAGAGGGCTTAGGATAAAGTTTTACGTGAAGTACTGAAAAAGAAGTGTCGAGAGCGGCACAGTACCAGCAGCAGATCAGTAAGTTCGGGATGCTACCGGGTCTGCAGCCCAGTGGCTCCTCAGTAGTGCCCTTCAGAGTGTTCACGTGGAGTATATGATGTTTTCTTTTATATGAGAGTTTGCTCTCATAGCCAGCTTGTTATAGTTATTTTATTTTCCGGACTAGTAACACTTGTTACTGACGTGTTTTTATACTATATGTAGGTAACAATTACGAGTTGGAGGAGCCAGCTTGGATGGAGGAGCAATGATGTCATTTGCACACATGTCAGTTGATAGAGTAATTAATATTTTGTTATGATGTTATTATCTTGAGAATGACGTGAAATGCTGAGACATGATATGATGTGATTAATGCTTAAGATATGATGATAGGACGTAATTAAGTGCTAAAAGATGATGAAATGATGTGAACAGAAATAGATTGGGCAATGGAAGCATGGTGGGTTGAGACCCAAGTTCTAGAATGAGCTATAGCATGTTAGATTTTGTATTTTGTATGAATGAAATTGTTTGATAAATAGTTATATATATATTTGCATATGTATATTTGACAGGGTGGCCCCTAATTGCATTTTTAAGGGAAACTCTTGTCCGTTATATTTCAAAATTTTTATTAATTTTATCGGGATTGTCTTGGTGTGTACTTTGATTTGCATGTCATCATGTAGTACCATGTTAGGATTTGTGCATTCATCCATGCATTGAGAGTTATATCTTCATCTTAAGACACCGAGATTGGATCCGCATGAGTTGGGTTCGGGTTAGCCGACCTAACCGGGGCCTGTAACATGCCGGTTCGGTTCACGAGCGTGAACCAGATTTGGGGTGTTACACAACTTGTACGTACTATGAGCAGATGTCGTGACAGTCAAAGCGGGCTCTAGATTAGTGAGCAAGACTGTTCCATTCCTGAGGGATCCTGACAACTTTGCATTTGAGTTCCTCACACTCGGAGAACGTGGAGGTTTACAAATACTGTTTAGTAGAGCGCTATGTCCGGACTTGTGGTTGAAAGGGTACTAAAAGCAACTTCCTAAGAGTACTCGACCTTTGTACTTAAGGCCAGGAGAATTGTGGAGGTAGGAGAGGGCTTAGGATATACATGTAGTCCTGATGGACCAGAGAAAAATGAAATGAGAAATCACGAGTTGGACGTGCCAGCCTGAGGCCGGAGCACTAATGTTTCTTGCATACATGTCAGTCAATAGAGTGGTTAATATTTTGTTTATGATGCTATTATATTGAGAATGACGTGATCAAATGCTAGACATGATGATATAATGTGAAATGTGAATAGGTTGCACAGGTGGGTTGAGACTCAAGTTTCAGAATGAGTATACAGTAAATTCAGATTCAGTGTGAATGAAATTATTGATATATGCATATATGTTTATATATATTATTTTGACAGGTGGTTCTTAATTGCACTTTTAAGGGAGAATTTGTCCATTTTATTTCAGATTTTTTTTATTGATTTTGATTGTAATTGTATTGGTCTGAAATTTAGTTTGCATATCCTCCACGTAGTATCATGTTAGGGTATTGTGTATTCATCCATGCATGACGAGTTGTGTCTTCATCTTGGAACGCCTAGATTAGATCCGCACGAGTTGGGTTCGGGTTAGCTGACCTAATTGGGGCCTGTAACATACCGGTTCGATTAACGATAGATATACCAGATTTGGGGTGTTTCAAGGTGGGTGCCGCCTAATTGATGATTTGAGGTGGGTGCCACCTGATGATTTGAGGGGAGTTTGCCAGGTAGGTGCTGCTTGATGAAAGTGTGAGATTATCAGATGATGATTATTTTTGGAATGTTCGATGTGTGAAGGGGAATTGTTAGATTTATCCCACAGCGGTCATATATAATGTTGGTGAGTTGTATATAGATTAATAAGAAAGCCTTATTCCTTAAGTTAACTTTAGATTAAAAAAAGTTCGTAACACCTATTACAAATCTTTTGAGGGCCCAAAAGAGCCTAACAGTGGTATCAGAGCTTCGTTAGAAGCCCAAAGGGCCTATGAAGTGGTTGGGGGCCCAAAGGGCCCAAGAGTGAGTAAGGACAAAATTGGCTGTTTCAAATAAAAAAACAAAATGGCAAGAATGGGTTGTCTTCTTATGTTGTTTCACATAAAAAAACAAAATGGCAAGTATGGGTTGTCTTCTTATCCTGTCAACGCGAACAAATTTGGTCGTCGGCCATACCCAAGATCAATTCTAGACCGTAACAAATACGACAATGGTCGACGATTAGATTTGAGCTAGTGGTTATTACCATATTATAGTCTCCCGATCAAGAGTAGACCAGATACCACAAGCAAACCCCCGAGTCATTGTGGAGACGACACTAGATTTTTTTTCATTTTCATCAAATAAAACCGGTTTTTGGAGGTAGAGTGTTTGTATCGGCGTCTCCGTTTAAATTAAAAAATAAATAAATAAATAAATAAAATCCTCTAAACACAACTATCACTTAATTTCATCACTAATTTCTCATTGACAGCTCCTTTTATAGTAATTGAATTTTTCTTTGTTTTCTTCTTTTGTTATTTTCTTGCTTTTCGGTTTGAGATTTAGATCAAAGCTCCCTATCTCAAGGAGAACGGTCTGAACCACATTTGCCGGACCGACACATGTAAAAAGATAGATTTTGGGCAACCGCTTGAATCACCAATATAGATCCGTAACGTCACTTTGGTTGCTTATTTGTCTCATATCAGGGAGACATTTTGCTTGGCCCCTTTTAACTAATTCTTTCCTCAACATAATTAAGTGAATATCCAAATATCAATAAAATAAAGTGAATACCCAAAAAGTATTAACAGGCATAAAAAATTTTCATTAAGAGTGATAACGTCTTTTTTTATTATTATTTTTAATGGAACATCTTGCAAATTCAGCTTATGAAGTTTATTACGAAGAATGTAAAGTTCCGGCTACTTGTATGAATAGCTTGTTATCGATTATAGCGAAAGACAATAAAAGTATGAACTGGCCCAAGCTATACATTCTGAGAGAATCAAATTGGTAGAGTTTGGAATATTATTGTGGTTAAAAAAATCACTTTAAAAGGTTATGAAGATTACATTCGTTGAATTATAAGAATATATATATATATATATATATATATATATTGCATTAGTTGATTTCCCTGATTTAATTTTATTCTTTTTATGATTGTTAAGTTCTAATTAAATGAATCTCTTACAATTGATTAAGAGACAACTTTTAATAGCCCTTTTATTAGACAAAAAAAGATTAGATAGATGTCATTGGCACACGATATGTGACCTAACCAAAATAAAGGGGCTGTTGACTTGATATTTTTATTTATATATTTATTTAATATGAAAGTTTGTTTGGTCTCTCTTGGTAGCCTGGTTACACATCCCACGCGATTTCGGATTGAAACCGTATCCCACCTACGTTACGTAGTCTACAATCCCACCGACCAAAATCCGTACATGTTAGAAACCCGTCCGCTCTTTCGTCCACACGAAAAGAAGAAGGAAACACATGGAGCCATGTTTCCACTTTCTATTATCTCCTCCACCTTCTATTTTACGGGATTTAAAGAGCAAATATAAATTATATTTACCCAAGAAAAATGAGACATAAGAAACCTTATTAGAATCATACATAAATCAAAGGTAATGGGTAATATGACGCTCATCCTTTTAATTAGAATCTGTTGATATCCCATCCCATAATCTCTGTTCACTGTATATATATACCGTGGATCAAGTATATATGACATGACTAAAAACATACATATATCCTTAATCCAAAATAATTATAGAGGCCGTTACATCTCCATTCCCACCGCAACAATGAACCACTCACTTCAAAACATACTGATCTTGATCTAAATTAAATCGAAACATCAACCCAGCACAAATGATCCCTGTATCTTTATCTCTTATCTATAGGATTAAGGGTTTTGTAAAGAGCCATATTTAGCTTACCCAGGGAATCGATGCGTCTCCGAAGGAGCTAAAATTTTTCTTTTTAAAAGCAAGCACATCCGTATTTCTAAGTATATAACCTATAATAGAGGCCATCTACCACAAAACATTGCCAGTTTGGATCAACAGAATGAGTTGGCACCTTGTTCCCAATCGACCACCGGCGATATCTCGAAATGCCAAAGCCGGCCGACGGCCCCAACCCGGTTCTTCCTGCAAAGGAACTCCTCGGCGTACTTCTTCTCCACCTTCCGATCGACGTCGTGGAGGAAGACGTGGGTGGTGCCGCGGCCCTTCCTGGCCCGGGCCATCACCCCGGCCGAGTAGATCGCCGCCATCCTCCCGGGCTGCTCCGCCGCGTACCCCCGCGGAGCGTCGATCATGATCAAGTCCCACTCCCGCTTGTACACATCCGCCGGCAGGCCGCCGAGGGCCAGCGGGCACCGCCCGCCGCCGGGGGCCACGCGGGCGAGCGGCGGCAGGCACGACGGCTCGGACCTGTACTGAGCCAGCAGCGAGTCGGCCTCGGACAGCTTAGTCGGGTACTGGACCGCCTCCGCGCGGAGCTCGGGCGCTGCGGCTAGGACGGTTCTGACCCAACCGGGGTCCTCTTCGAGGAAGAGGGTGACGCCGCGGGCGTTGAAGGCAGCCCACATGAGCGAGTCGTGGCCGAGCCCGAAGACGAGAAAGTTGCAGGGCGAGTCTGCGCAGCGGCGTGTCAGGACGGCGAGCGTCACACCGATCTCGGCCCGGCTCTGCTGCGGGGTGACGGAGGAGGTGGCGTAGTGGTGGATAGCGTGGAGGCGGATCTGGTCGACCGTCGTGTTCGGGCGAGAGCTGGGCAGGTAGAGGAAGGCGCCGCTGCCGCTGTTGTACGACCCGGTGAGGTTGGTCACGGCGAGGTAGCCGACGATCAGGCCGGCCACGGCGAGTGCATGCTTGCAGGGCAGGGCGTTGGTGCCCTGCTTGAGCCGCTGCCAACCGCCAGCGCCTGGCCGCATGTCGATCGGTGCCTTCCCTATTTCTGGGATGTTGTCTGGTATATGTGGGATGGGGAAAGTGGAGAGGCTACTACTTCATACTTCAAATTGCGTTGAAGAAGAGTAAAATGGTGGCTTTCACTGGCGAATATGGGCTGAACAGAAAAGGAAGTTGGAAGGGAAGGGAAGGGGGTTGCGTTCTTGTAAGAATGAGAAGAGACTTGACTTAGAGATGTTTTTTGATAGATCCGGCCTCCAATAATGTAGTTGACACATCCGGACAAAACAATGAATGTAACGTTTCTTTGCTGAATTTTGGCTTTGTGGACAGAAATGCCTCTTGCCCTGGCTTTTTTCAACCTCCCGTAGCTAACACGATCAAGTTCAAGTTCACTCCAAATTTGGCTCGAGTTTATTGGAATCAAGTTAGCCCGACTCAAAATTTGATAATTTATAGTACATATATAATTTAAATATTTATGTATTTGTCAAAATATTCTACCACACCACTTGGTTCGAATCAAAACCATCTTCAGCCAGCATAGCCACCCCTGTACACCAAGATAGACTTTGGACCAATTCCAACTTTTATGGAGGTAAGTATAAGAAGAAGAAACGATACGTAGAGGGTGGGTGAGGATTTTACCGCCAAAGGGAGGGGGTACTAGAGAAGGTAAATTGAATAACATGAAGAGAAGAAAGAAGCAGAGCATTGAAGGAGATGGAAAGAGGAGGAACCCCCTCACTGGAGATCCGTAAGGAAAGCGGAGGAGCCCCCTTGTAGGAGATACCTCTCTGGCAAGCTCCTAGTCCATCAAGGGAGAACTTGGAACACCATCAATAGAACCCCAAACTTGCACCACTGCTGGCGAAACCTACCCTTGTCGGAAAAGCAAAAGAAGTCCCTAGCCAAAGCTATTGAGAACCTGCAAGCAACCATCTTTCACCACCACTAGTACACTCGTGTCACTGCCCCCGATGAAATACAACCGAGACCCGCTATCGGAAAAGCTCTTTGTCGCTAAAAATAGCTAAGAAGTGGCCTACTATCACGGGCCTAATTCAAGGACCCAAAATTTTTCGATCCTAACCAGTCTGTAGGCGTATTCTCACCACGAGAACACCAGCCTAACACCAAGTACGCAACTTTGAACAAACTACGGAAGCCTGCACGCCAACACCAACCTGTGTTCGGCCAACCTCAATACCCGAGGTTGTTGTTTTCAACCTTCGATTGATCACAACGTGTTTGTACCGCACCAAACACCGACACAACACTTCTAGCTACCAACACACCTTGCCGATAGGCTGTTCCAGAAGTCAAACAACACCACACGCTGCACTGCCCGATCTCCCAACCAGCAATTACGCATCTTGGGTTCGTGCCATCTGCCCTTGCTCGTCTCAGCACCAGTTCCCGCAACTGGCTGCCTTGTAAACTTCGACCGTGACCTAGGATACAGAAGTTCCCTATCTAAATGCCAGCCAACAAGCAAAACACAGATTACAGGAAAACACTTCCCAACCTTATATCATTCAACCGATCATAAGGATTTTACAAGCACTCGAACTCTCCTCTCAAGCACTTGCTCGGCTTGTGGATAGCCCCCACAACCTCGCCCCAATGTACCCACAAATACAAAGGTGCACAACGAATTACTCCCCGAGTAACTCTACCCCGATTGCCAACACAAGCAACCTAACAACGTGTACCTGGTTTCCAGCAAGCCGATGGAGTTCCAGCGCTCACCACGAACACCGGCTGCAGCAACTCCACGCTTCTTTCTCACCAGCCGCACGCCGCTGCTTTTCCTCACAAAGGAACACACCTGGAATCTCAGGAACTCTCCTCCTCACCGGACTCGATTCCTCTCTTGATCCACTCCCATGTCTTTCCTTTCTGATCTGATGATCCTCTTCCTTGATCCACCGATCTGTTTTCCAGCATAACCCCATGCATATATGCACGCCCCTTCTGTTTCAGATAACTCCGGATCCAACATCTCTATCTACAAAGATCTCGCAAATCTTACCGTATCCAGCAACCTAGCACCACCCCACGTCCATGTTCACCCTCATGGCCTTGTGGTTATCTTCAGCAGTTTGTTGCAGCCTTCATGTCCTTGGATATGCATATCTGATCGTCCACCAAGATATGCCCCCAGCACATCCATGAAGCTTCCTCACAAACCCTTGGCTGCACCAGTGGTCATCCCGTCTCGCCCACCGGCTCAACCCCAGCAACGTCCAGGCATGGTCCAACCTCCCTCAGCAATCCACCGAACATATGCTGGCAAAGGTCCACCACCATTGCCCTGCACCAGCCCCTACCGCTCGTGCATGCCCTTGCACTGCCACCCGCACCAGCACCTGCTCATGGGGGCGCCTGCACGCACACCCGCGTGCGGCCGCTCGCGCGAACATCTGCGCGCACCCGCTCGCCCACATAGCAGCACACCTGTCGCTCACTCGCTCGCACACCTGCGCGCATGAACGCGCGCTCGCCGCTACAGTGCTCGGTACTATTCCACAACACAGTACCACTATTTTGCTCGGTACTGGCGGCTGCTCGGCATTTTGTGCTGCACACTCGGCTCGATAGCTTGCTCAGTCCATGGTTGCACCACAACCTCAATCTGCCGACAATAAGCGATCAACAGCCACTTGAGGTTTCTCGACTTGGACTCGGCCGCATGCTCGATACACCAAATACCGACCCATGTGCCGACTACAACTGCTGTAACCTGACGCTATGCTCCATCTCCATGCTCGGTCACTCGGCAGCCTCGTGCACCTCAGTTTGTAACCTGCAACTAAACACGGTTAGCCTCGGCATGTTGTTTCCACCACTCGGATAGCCACCGCTACCCGTTCATCGACGTGGGAAACCTAGGGACAATACCCAAACCCTAGTTCCCAGCAACACCCGTGAATCATGACCGTAACACCTACTAAAGAAGAAAGGAGCAAAAGTCAAAAACCTGTCGTCAAATTTGAAGCCTCTGTCTGGCCATCTCAGGTCGTCCCCGACTTGTGCCACCACCTCCGCTAGATCCCCCTCATAACCGAGAATAAATTGCAGCAGAGATTCACTGCCAGGTGCCGAAAATCAGTCGTAGAAGTTCCCAGCCAAACAAGTGAAGTGCAGAAAAAGGACTGACTTTGGGTCCCTTTTCCAGCCGACCATAGCCACCGCCAAGCTTTCCAACATTCCCACTTGATCATTCTCGTCACAAATAACAATTTCTGGTCAAAAACCGTCGTAGTAAACCACCACCGTCTTTGGAAAATGGCAATAAAGCCTAGCCAAGATCAATTCCGCCGGAACATTCTGGGACCACCGTTGCCAACCGGTGTTGACACCGACCATCAAACCATCTCCAATCCACTTCTCCTATTGCTACCTATTGATCTGGGTGATCACCGGTCACAACCTCCACCAGAAAAGCCATCGTCGGAACCACCAAAGTCGGCTATGCACCACTGCCATTGCCAGGTTCGTCGAACCCATTTCCTGTTGACCGCGTTTATAGTCCTATCCAGATCTGCGACTAGCTCTGCTTTCATGTGATTGACCACGATCGCGATTAGACCGGGACATGCGACTATAAGAAATGTTAAAATAAAATATAAACATAATAACCATAGAGCTTGTGGGTGGCTAAATTATTTAAATTTAAGTAAGACCTTATATTTAATCACCCTTGATTAATGGTGAGATATCTAACCGCTTGATGATGGCACAAATTTGATCACCTCATTGAGGTTTGCCACTGAATTTATTCGGCTCCAACTAGCCCGGGTGGGAGTTTACCTTTTATTTTTTTATTTTTTAAAAAAAAAGGTAGGTGTTTTACGCGAAGGGAAATTTGTGACCACATAACCTACATATGTGGAAGAACATTTTTTAGAGCCAAGCTGATATGCCAAAAATCCTCAAATAATGAAATAATACCTTGGTGTTGAAAGGGTTAAATAGCCTTTTGGCTTTTCTGTGCTTGTGCTCTTGTATAAAAAACGTTTAAGACTAATTTTTCTATGAAACGTCTATGGCGTAGTCTTTGAAGCAAATTAAGTTGGAAGATCACAGTCTTTGAATGTGCCACAAATGTAACGAATCTGGCCAACGACAAGGTGATGGTCAAAGTGTTTTTAAAAAGAACAAAAACGGGGGGGGGGGGTGATTGTGTCATGTATTAGTCAAAATTATCGTACCATCTATAATATATTGCGACACTGGGCATCAATAAATATTTAAAAACTTCAACAAGTGTGTCCTCTTTCTTCAATCATGACAGTGATGCGTTATTTGCAGCCGGAAACTTAAATTTAGTAATCAAATTTATGTTCGTTAAAAAAATTTTAATTATCAATTTTTCATCACTAGAAAATGTCATTAGTCATATTAATTATATAGTACAAGCCATTAAGAAAAACTTAGTATCAATATGCGCTAATGTCAATATTTATATGAAGCCCAATTTAATACGAGTCCTTAGCTTAACAATATCATTATATCATTATAGATGACAAAACGTCTGTTTTCTTTTTCAAAGGAAAATATAGTCATGTAATTTGAAATTTTAAATAGATAGCCTGATTCACTCCAAGCACATTTTCTTTGTAAATTAGATGTGGTACCGAACTATCCTATAAGAAATGGACAAATTATAAATATAAGATAATCAAATATCAAGTTTTTAATAGATAAAAGGTCTACATCGTACGAACATTAATCATGAGGCTTTAAATCCTAAAATCCTAATCAAATTAACTCTAAATAGATTGACTTCAATGTTCTTGCTACTCTTCTACGGGAGATCATCAAGTTAATGTGAGGTTGTTCAAAGCTCTATTAAATTCATTTGAGCCTGATATCTAATTCCAAAAATTTTGATTTGATATTTGACTTTAACGGAAATGAGTCATCATGGGCTTGTTTTTGCTTGACTTAGCTGAACCAGAACCTCAATATTTTCTATGAAAATAAGACTTTGAACCATATGTATATTAGATTTTTTAAAGAATTTAATTAAATAAAATATAAAATTATAAAAGAGTATGACATAATAAACATTTAAATAAATATATGCATGACTGCATTGTTTTTTAACCTAAACATGCACATTTGAGAGATTATGATTCTGAAATTAAGATTTAGCATAAAATGCACAAAATAATAGTATTGTTAAATTAAAAAAAGCTGATTTGAGAGTCAAACAAGCCAATTATGAACCAATCAAAATTCAACTCGACTTGCTGGTTGAAGATCAATTTGATTACAAATAATAAAATTATGATATTAATCAAATGTCCTTCAAGCCACCAACTCTCCGGTCCTTTATTTGAGCTTGAGACCATGCATGCATGAATATTAGATAGTTAAATACATCATGACAATCCAGACAAAAAAAATCAATACCTAGATTTTTCAAATTACCTTATAAATGTAGCGAAAACTTAAAATGCAAATTCAAATTAATTAGGCTCATTACTAACTGTCACGTTGATTTTATGGCTAGCTAATGTGGTTCATTCACATTTACTGCAGGCCTGTCTAAAGTGTTGTGACATTGCTTTGGAAAAAATGGGTTTTGAAATAACTCGATTTAGGCTCTTCTTTTTTCTTTTGTTTAAAAAAATTCCTTCTATTAGGAAATTATTATGCCTTTTTTATTGTGAAACCCGTGTTTTTTGAAGTAAAAAGAAAGATTGGTTAGGGTAAAGGAGGTTGAACTAGCTTGGTTCGGTTGGTTCAATTGGTTCGGTTGAATGGAGGAGAAAGTAGGTGTAAAATCCCTATTTAAAGTGGATATCTCATGGTATAATAATAATAATAATAATAATAATAATAATAATGTAATTGTAATAATAATAATAATAATAATGTAATTGTAATAATAATAATAATAATAATGTAATTGTAATAATAATAATGTAATTGTAATAATAATAATAATAATAATGTAATTATATTAATGAGATTAAATTTTTAACGTGCTTGGCTAGTTTTCATTCCGGGAAAAGGGTCAACCGTAGTTGGAGTATTGAGATATGATGTCATGTAACGACCCAACCCAAACTTTAATATTGTAACACCCCGTTTCGGCTCACCCGTGAACCGACCCGGAAATGTCATTGGCGACCGAACCGTTCGCTAATCTACTGGGTTCGGTTAAGCCGTCCAGGATCTGCTCTCGGCGTTTTAAGATGGAGATGCAAACATGAGATGCATGAATGGGAACAATTGGGTTCTAACGGAGTCCTACATGCATGACATGACGTGCGAGCAAAGACAAAACAAAACAATAAATGAGAAACCAAAAGAAAATATACACTATCACGGAAAAACGGACAGAGTTTCCCCTAAAAGTGCAATAAGGGCCAACCTGTCCACAACAAAGGTATATAAATATTTTATGAAAATACGATAACAAAACATAACAATCTACCATGACATTCAATCATTATCTCATTTGTTTCACGTGAGCCGAGTCTAAACTCCAAGGCTCCTTACTCATTTACATTTATCCGTTCGTTTCATAACCGGCAATTCATCAAAGACAAAAACATTGTAATAATCATTCACACAGCATTAAACAACCATCATTATACATTACACGCAGTAGGTACATGTGTGTGCGGTTCCGTGCTGCTCCTCCGCAGTCCCGACAACTTTCATCGCTCGCATTCCTCACCTACATATATATAGAAAAACCGTCAGTAACGAGTGTTACCGGCCCGGAAAATAACTAATATCAATCTGGCACAGGAGAGCAAACTCTCCTGTTGAATCAAAACCATATACTTCCTCAAGAACTCTCATCAGGGCACATACGGGAGCCGTCGCCGTCGGGCCGTCGCCCTCGGGTCGACAGCATCCCCCTATCTTTCTCATTCTCATACCTTGGCCATTTCTCTATCGCTTCTCGCATCAAATTTCATTCCTTACCGCCCTCTGCACCTTCCATATTACTCCTGGCCTTGAGCACAAAGGCCGAGCACTCTCAGGCAGTCGCCTTCAGTACCCTTTGAACCACAAGTCTAGACATGCGCTGCATTGCAGTACCCGTAAACCTCCACACTTCTCCGGGTTTGAGGAACTCAAAGGTGGAGTTGTCCGGATCCTTCGGGAACGAAGTGGGTTCTCCCCAGCTCCAGAGCCCGCTCTTCCGGGCACACGCCCTATCTGAAGACGTGGCCGCAAGTAACCCTCATTCCATCTCTCACCGAAAACACGAAAACTATATATATATAGGCCTGGGTTGGGATTTATACAATAGGCCCAAAGGCATTGTGAGCTGGATCTGAAGCTCGAAAACAAACTCGAGGGATCTCATCCTCGAGGGTTATTAATCCGAAATAAAACTGTTGGCTAAATGGCCCGAGTTAAGTGGGATCCGATAAAACGCCACTTAACTCGTCCTGCACATGATAAATCAAATATACAATAGAGTAGCGTAAAAACAGAGTACGAGTCCTAAACGGACCTGGTAGAAGCTCCAAACGGGTCCACGCGCCTAGGCGGCGAGCTCCTACACCGTACCTACACAATCAAGCTAAAAACTAACGCCCGCATGATGAATCACACATCCTATAGCATGCACACACAATCAACACAATCACGCATCAATCAACACACATCAACCTATATCAATTCTAGCAAGTCTACTTAGGCTAGTTTGCATTAGATCATGATCATTACCTAGTTACCCTAATTAGTTTCTTAGTCTCCATTTTTAACACCACTCAATCAAACAAATTTCATATTTTATCCTTAATCAAATCTACATTTATACATATTATTATAACACACAATTCACCAATCCTAGCATGCAATTCTAATAATCAATACTTTCAAATAATTAAGTTAAAATAAATTATACCTCGCATCGTCGAAAATCGGCGACGGCTAGGGTTTCCGTTTCGTGGCTCGAAACTCGAATTCGGCACCTAGCGGCGTCCGAAGTCCGATCAGATTGGACCGGGTGCGTTCGGCAGGTGATCCGGCGAATTTCCCACGAATCCAATTTTCCAGCCGTTCCGGCGGTTTTTCGGCTAGTGTCGGCGGTTTTCCGGCGGATTCCGGCGACGATTCGGGACGGGGCAATCAAGGGGTCTATCGGCACCAGCTCGACGAGCTTGGTCCGATGGTGGTATCAAACAAGGCAGCCGAGGCGGCGATGGCCGTCGGCGGCAGCGTTGAAAATGGGCGGCGGCGGCGGTGTGCTCCGATCGGGGCTCCGGCCGGCCTCGACGGCGGTCGGGATGGTGAGGGAAATGTCGACGACGGCGAGGGGGTGGTCGTCGGGGCCACAGCGGCGGCGGCGCGGCCCGGACGGCGGCGGAATCCGGCTCGGAGTGGCGGCGGCCGAGGTGGTTTCGTAGGGCGATTCCGACGTTGTGGCGGCGAGATGGTGGCCGGGGTGGGTCGTGGCGGCACGGTGACTGCACGGCGGGGCGGGGCGGCGTTGATCGGCGGCTGTACGACGTCGGCAGTGGCGGCAGTGGCGACAAGCACGAGGGACGGAGAGGGTTTGGGTGAGAATGGTCGGGGAAGAAGAAAACTCACTCTAGTGGCAGATTCGTAAATACGTATTGACTCGATTCCTACTCGAGTCAAAATAATAGCTAGTTCATAATAAATTCTAAAAAAATCTAGAAAAATATGGAAAAATTCTATAAAATAAAACAAACACAATAACATTCAAATGACATACTCTATAACTAATAACCCACCCGAATATAATCAAACGCGTCCTAATGCGTTATTCGGCCTAAAACTATTCTATGATCAAATAAAAATAACAATCAATACTGCATACCTCCACATACTTGATAACCCATTTTTCATCATCTTTTAGGCGTTATCATCGTACATTTGAGCATACATGACCCTCATCGCTCATAACTCACAGCTGGCCTCAACTCAGCTCGCGGTCCATAAAGCTGACTCGATTCGAACCGACGGTTGAACCGACTGGTTCACTCCCGTAAAACTCTGGCTCGAGTCACGGGTTTTACAAATATAATAGGTCTAAGTCATCTATGTAGTTAATATAGTTGAAAATCTATAATTAATTTTCATTAATAAATAGAAATTTACCCTAGTAAGCATTAAATGTGACACTAAATTAAGAGATCTCACAATCCACCCATTTTAAGAAATTTTGCCTACGAAATTCTTATAATTGGTTTGTCACTAGTCCAGCCATCTAACATAGAACCAGGTTACTCTGATACCATTTATAATAACCCAGGCCAAATTGTAACATAGTGAGTTTAAATCATCTCTTTAAAAGTTGTTAATCAAGTTAAAGTTCTATAGTACAGTGCCAGTAATAAACTGAATCTACCCCAGTATATATTAGATGTGAAACTAATTCTTAATATTTTACATGGTGAATACTTTTGGACATGTACAAAGTGACATGTGGAAGAATGTCACTGCACTATTTTTTTCTTTGGAGTATTTTGTCAATTAAAATGAAATACTCCATCAATTAGAATCAATATTGTGGGACTACTTTTGATCACTTCCTAATGGCATAAAGACTCTAGGGTCATTCAATTCAATTGTTGTAAATAAAATGATGTCTAAAACCCTATTGGTGGCATATGGTATAAAAGATATAAATATTAAGACATGATTGGACTAGCCTAAGAGTCACAAGTGCTAGTTTGGGAGGTTAGATAATCATCAATACTAAGTAGTCTAAGGTTTATCTAGTTAGACAAATCCTGCTAATATGATGTACAACTATATAGTAAGACACTAGAGAAAGGTAACCACTAGGTGATACAAAAATTTGGACAATTGTTAAATTATAAGAAGATAAATGTGGAAAAAGTTTATAGGATGCTTTATATCATACATTATGCATAACTATGTATCTTTTCATTATCAAAATAAAAATAAAAATAAAAAGAATAAAAGGAAGAAGAATGAGCTGAAGGAACACCAATAGTGTCATTAATAGTAAGGGGATATTTTGAAAAGTTGACGATCACAAATTTCCTTAGTGGGGATGAGGTGGCGACCTTTAGATCATGAACAAGTTGTAAGTCGAAAGGCAAATTAAAAGGGAACCTTTAGAAAGATATGAGACCTCAAGGTATCGTATAGCTAGTTGATTTACAGAGACATACCTTTAGCATATTCAGAAGCTTCTACTGAATCGGAGGACATTCTGGAAGTGTGTTATTTTTATTCAGGCATAAGTACCGGAATGAGATGGTGTGTCACTTATGTGTTATGCTAAGTGCAAATGACACTTAACAAATGAGCCTCTGATGCCTTTATAATCGGAGGAGTTATCTATGTGGTATAGGTGTCATGAGATACTTGTACGATTTGGATGATAATGTCATGGGATAGTGTTCCCCATTTTAGTATACTATGTGACAAGATGTGTGTTTATGGAAAGTATGAAGACCAATGAAGCATAGAGACACATGTAGAGTCATTTTAAATGACTATTCAAATGTAATAGAGGATCCACTTTTGAAGTATCTTAGAACAATTTGGCTATAAGATATAGAAGTAATGAAGAAATGGATCAAAATAACTCACGTGATAACCATCACAAAGTACAAGTAGAAAAAAATTGTAAATCATGATTTTGCTAAATTGAACTTACATAGAAAAATGTGAAGATATTTAAACCAACTTCTATAGAGCTAGTTACAAATATACTAGCACATCATGAAAGAAATTCCTAAGATAGTTTAAGCAAGAAGTTAGACGATTAAGTAATATATTTTTTAGGACAAAATTTATTAAGTTGGGGAGATTGTAAAACCCCAAAAATAATTAAGATATTTTATTTAGGATTTTATAAATCTTGGAACGAGTCTTAAATATTATTTAATTAAATTAATTCTTAGAAATTGATATTATAAATTATCAATTATTATCTTTGTCATATCAATCCTGTGGTATTTATGGATTACTATTAATAAGTTTTATTTATTGTATTTTATTTTATTTTATGTATTTCCCCCTCTCGATCCAATAAGGTTCGACCACATGTCGAACCCATTGGTCTTGGATTGGTAGCGGCTAGGGTCTATTGGGTAGGCTGATATGGTGTGTAAGGGTGAAGTTTTGGTTGAAAGTTGGAGATAGGGGGAAAGACTTGATCTCCAAAAGTTGTTGGACGTGGAGGATTTTCAGGTTGGGAGTTGTGAGTGTGATTTGATTTCCAAACTCTATTATCTTATCATATATTAGGAATCGACACTGTTTTCTTTTCTTTCCCTTGTGTTGTTTCTTCCTTGTTGGGAGTCTCTCCATTTTCTCTCACATATAGGTACACTTCTTTTTCTCTCCCTCTCCTTATTCTATTTCCTAAGTGCGTGCATCTATATTTGTTGTGCATTACATAAATTTTTGGGGTGTTTGTGCTCTTTTTGATTTTCGGTTTGATTAATGGGTGATTAAATACTAATTACTTCATAATGAATTGAAATTGAATTAAATTAAATTAAGTGATGACATTAGTAATAGCTGATCATGTGTTTATTATCTTATGGTTATTGATATCGATGAAAGCATACTTTATATTATTTATAGATAACTAAATTATTTTTATTATTATTATTGTTAGTGTTGCTAATCTATGTATGTGGTTGTATTGTAAATTCATAATCATGTGAGCTAATTATTAATAAATAATTGTTCATATAATATTAAATAAGTATATTGTGTTTCATTTGGGATATGTACATAACTTGACCTATGGACGAATATGCAAGCATACGTTTCGTGCTTCTTTGATTAATAGCAATGCTAATGTATAAGTGGTACCGTATCATTTAAATTATGATGGTGATAGTTTACATATTTTCAATATGTGTATATGTATATTTAATGTATATATGGTCAATTAAAAATATGTGTTGTGGGTATTTAATATCAAAATGAAATAAATAAATAATAATATATCATTTGTGGACCATGTTAATATATTTCATTATTGGTTTAAGTAAATAAGTTAATTTCATTAATCTATTAAAGCAGGTTTTAAATAATTGATTGAATAAGTACCACTATATTTAATTCAAGACAGTCTTGTTGATATTTTGTTATAAATTTATTGATTTGGGTTAGCAATGCTTATGATTTGTGGGTTAGACTCTTTTATAAATAATAAATAAGTAATGATTAAGGAGTAAATTTGAGGTAATAAAATTGAAAGAAAAAGATATAATAAGGGCAATATCATACTTGTGTGAATGTAAGTGCAATTACCTTATCTTAAATATCAAAATATGTTAACATGGGTTGATAAGAATTGACTAAGCAAGATTTGGAAAACGAAAATTTAATTAGAGTAATATTAATAACATGTTAGTCACTTGATGTAATCCTAAGAATCAATTATAGATTTATATGATTTGATACGATAATGATTATAATTTGATTTAAGCAATCTATCAAATTTATTTATTTATGTAAGTTAGGCGAGCGATTAACTTAATAAATTGTTATAATTGAGATATATGAGTTAAAATATGACTGCTAATCTACCCATTAATACAACTAAATTATTAGTAGAATTGTCATTGGTTTATTTGTGCATTACTTTGTTGGTTATTAATTATAAAAAATATATTATTCATTAATTAGATGATAAATAATCAATTCACTTACCAGTGCATCTAATTATTGGCATGGTTATATTTTTATTTGTATTGATTAATGATTTGGTATGACCATGCAAATAAAACTGGTATTAATTTATTTATTTATGAAATTCGCTTATATGTAATTGATTAAATAATTAACTATTTGCCATTTGATATATTTTTATGGATTGTACTCCTGATATTGTTCTGTGCCGCACATCATATCATCATGCATCCATTTAGCTAAGGAGTTATACGTTTTAACATATAATTTACTTGTGACTCCTAAATTAGGATTTTCTATCATGTTCATGATGCGTTTAGTAAGTTCTAGGTCCGCATAATTACTTGAATTGTTATATATTCTTATTTAGCAACCCTGGTCGACTTGAGCACATATTCAACCACCATGCGCCGAGCATAACCAGGTTCAAAGAATTAACTCGGTCTAACACGGGCCCTCACCTTTAAAATTCTTAAAAATTGAAATACTTGCCCCTATGCTAAAAGGGGTGACATTGCACAATGGTGTAAGACGGCTCATTATATACTTGTGATACTGAAAGGCTAAGTTGATGACAAATATTAGTACCTACAGGTAGTAGGTCACGTAGTATGTGTGCCTATGCATGAGATTGTAGCTAGATAGAGTGGCCACCCCTCCCAGCATAATTAGAGTTTGATATAGGCTCATAATCACTCAAAGACTAGATTAATGATGTTATAGAATATATTGAATTGTTTCTTGTAATTACATGGCTTAATATTTTCATCATTAAAGCAGAAGCTGAATTGCCTCCGTAGGTAGGAGCATTAATGAATAGGTTAGGGTCGGGATAGTCGGAGGACTTTGTTATTAAACTATTGACGTTTCTTATTTTAGTTGTTATTATATTTATGGCATGCTTTCATAGCAATGGGATTTCGATTTGTTTCATAAGTCATAGTTTATTTTGAGCATTGGTTATCTTATATTTTATTTCATGGCATGACTTAGAATCTGAACTTTAACTAATTATTGTGTGTGGATTTAATTTATATTTTTATAAAAAAATTATGTCATGGATTTATTTATGATGTTGAAATAAAAAATAATTAGTTAAAGTTCTAAAATTCGTAAATTAATTTTCTATTAATTCATCCGAACACTAAACCAAATCATCATATCTACTCTTATAAATTAATATAAGGGGATTTCAATACTGGTGTGTGATTAAAAGTTGGAGAACTAACCAATTAAAATATAATAAAAATAAAAAAACAAATCAAATTATTGTAATTTATTTTTGCATTCGATTAAAATCTATCTTTAAAGTCAATTAATCTATATCTAAGATATTAGATTATTATAGTTTATCTCATTATTCAACAATAATTTATCTATAAAATTAAAATTTATATGTGTTGAACCTTATTTTGATCTAACAATATCTTAAAACTCTCTGGTTCAAGAATTAAAGACCAAACAATCATTTAAAGTTTTGAAGATTGAAGAATCAAATGAAATGTAGATGTGGTTAAGTGTAATGACTCGACCCAAAGTGCAACGCAATGGCTAAATCATCCCTTCAATAGTGGTTAACCAAGTTGAAGATATATAGTTCATTCCCAATTATAAATAGGATCTTACCCTAGAATATATTAAATGTAACACTAAGTTGAGGGATCTCACAATCCACCTACCTTAGAAATTTTTGTCCTCAAAATTCTTACATTTAGACCGTTGTTAACCAAGTTTTGAAGAGATGACTTAAGCCTATTATGTTGCACTTTGACACTTAGACCGTTGCTAACCAAGTTTTGAAGACATGACTTAGGCCTATTACGTTGTATTTTGAGTTGGGTCATTATAGATGGTATCAGAGCAACCTGGTTTTATATTAGATGGTGCACTGGACTATGGACATTAGCTAGTCTACTAATCACGGGCTAGAGACGGACGTGGGCTAGGGCTAACAACGGGCCAAGTGTAGAAATTTCAAGGACGAAATTTCCTAAGGTAGGTGAATTGTGAGATCCCTAAACTTAGTCTCACATCTAATACCTATTGGGGTAAGATCCTATTTATAAGTAAGAATAAACTATATATATTTAACTTGGTTAACCATTTTTGAAGAGATGACTTATGCCCATTACATTGCACTTTGGCTTACATCATTATAAATTGTATCTAACAACTAGGTTTTGTGTTAGATGGTGGGCTAGACTAAGGATGTTGGCTAGGTTATTGGTCATCGGCCAGAGAAGCATGTAGGTTGGGGCTAGCAAGGGGCCTTTGATGATGAAATTTACTAAGGTGGGTGGATTGTAAGATTCTTCAACTCAGTAACAACCCGATGCAAAGTGCAACATAATGGAACTAAGTCATCTCTTTAAAAGTGCCCAAAGTGTAATGTAATAGACCTAAGTCATCTCTTTAAAAGTATATAATAGACCTAAGTCATCTCTTTAAAAGTAGTTAACCAAGTTGAAGATATATAGTCCATTTAAAAGTAGTTAACCAAGTTGAAGATATATAGTCTATTCTCACTTATAAATAGGATCTTACCCGAGTAGGTATTAGATGTGAAACTAAGTTGAGAAATCTCACAATCCACTCACCTTAGGAAATTTTATCCTCAAAATTCCTACCTTCACTGTCCCATAACCACTAACCTAGCCAACATCCATAGTCTAGCCCAGTATCCAACATGGAACCAGGTTGCTCTAATAGGATATATAATGACTTAGCCCAAAGTGCAATGTAATGAACCTCTCTTCAAAAGTGGTTAATTAAGTTGGAGATATATAGTTCATTCCTACTTATAAACATGATATTAACCAAGTAAGAATTAGATGTAGAACTAAGCTGAGGGATCTCATATTAGGACTTCAGTTATACTTCAGTCAAGACTTTAGCAACAAAAGGTATAGGGTGCAGGCCAAAGAAGAAAAGGAGTTTAACCTTCGGCTAACCTTTAATCAATGGTTTTGCAACCGAAGACCTTCAGCTTGATAGAACAAGTGTGAAGGGTCAGAGTTTGGCACACCTTTAGTTGAGAATTTGGAAATGAAAGAGCTTGGAAGAACCCTAGGGATGTAGTATCGCAGAGCAAAGAACTTTGGCTCAACTTCTGTCAAGGGTTTGGTAGCCGAGGATGAGTTTGGGAATGTTAGGGCGACGTGGTGCAAAGGATCAGAAGTTGAGAAAACTTTGGTAAGGCTTCGGTTGCAAGTTTGGCCGTCACAGCTCACGTGGTTAGGTATAAATAGAGGAACCCCAATGACTACTATTTTTAAAGAGTCTATAAAAACTTATAAATAGGTCCTTGAGAAGTGTATTTTAAACACCTCTTATTATCTTTGTGAAACCTGGACTCTTTTAGTATAAATTATGAAAGTTCAATTTTGTGTTACGTGTGATTTTATACCTATTGGCTTGTATTCTTATGTGTTTGTTGTATATACCAAGGAGAGATCTTGACTGTGTGAGATTGCTCAAGTGCATGAGAGAAGGCAATTGAGAAAGGTGTAGCTTCAAGGTGGTTGGACCCAAGGTTATTTGGAGTTTGGTGAGATAGGATCTTTAGCGTTCAATGTTTGTAAAAGAAGGCTTATTAAAAGCCTAAGGGTGTTTAGAGTGTAAGATTCTTTGACACTTAAAGGGTGCTTATGAAGGATGCATAACTTAATTTTTGTAAGGTTAAGTTAATTTGTCTAGTGAAGCTAAGAAGACTTGCTCAAAAGGATTTGATGAGCTAAAAAAGATGAATAATAGTTGGAAACCTCTTAAAAATTTTGTGTGTTCCCTCTCACTTCTCACTTCTCTTCATTTGTGTGCTTACTCTCTTATTCATATTCACTTGTTTTGCACACTATCTTAACTTCTTTGTACTTGATTTGTTCACTATTGAGAGTTAATTGTTTTCAAGTTCTAGGTTATCTCAATACTATGTATAATTTAACTAGCTTACCAAAACAAGTAGTAATTTGGAATTAAATTTATTGTATTTCAAACACACAAAACTTTACACTTGGATTCATATTATCTTTGAGCATACTTATTATCAATTATTTGTGCTTAAATTATTTCTGTATTATATATCCATTTTTATAATCCTTATATGGTCATAAGCTGGAGATCTAATTATTGATAAGTATTTGTAATTAGTTCTCACCCATATTAAATCGCTTTTAATATATTATAAAATTTGTGCACAATGTGACATCTTACCTAGTACGAGTTAAAGTCCCTTAAAAAACACACATAATTAAATGTTATTACTTTTTTGGTTAGAAAAAATATATACACTTGGATAAAGCGACTGAGCTAGCTCAACTGAAATTAATACGAATTCTTAGATTTCAATGATGGTTATATGATGGGTTTATTTTTAACAAATTGAAAGAAAAAAATACAAATATGCCATCAAAATAGATGGTTAGATTATTTTTAACTGATTTTTATATCAGTTTAAGCTGATACTAAACAATCTCACATGTATTTCCGGAAGACTACTTAAAATACACAACTCTGCATCAAATTAAGATACCAAGATTTCCGGCAGATTAATAAAATGCAACAAAAAAGAAAAGAAAAGAAAAAATACGTCAATTAATTGATCACCAATCACAGTTTTAACAGACAATTCATGGCTAGCCTGTTCTTGCATTGGATCAAACTACCAATAAAAATCAAGAGGTGGACGACGAGTCGAACGACTGAGTCCGGATCAGCAAGCAGGTCAGTCTCAAGGGTTGCACCGAGCGAGTGTCATCAAGCGCACACAACACAAAATCTGGTCTGTGAAGAGCAAGGTTGAGCGGATCCTTCCCCACAACCAACTCAGATGCATCAAGAAGAACATGCCATGAATTCCTATGAGCTTCAGAGATCCAATGCATGGAGTACCTCGTCCCCCTCACATCGGCCGGGTAGGAGAAGAGACCCTTGGGGCTGTGCTTGCACTTCCTCCTAAAGTATTGGCTCAACTGTGACCCTTTGATCCTGAGGTCCAACCATGTCTCCGGTGCAGGGATCACCTTTGCGTCCTTGTAGGTTGCAAACTCTCTTATACAATCAACCTCTTCGTCTAGAATGGTCATGTAGTAGTTATATCTGAAGAAAGGGTAGCTCTCCCCAACCATCATCATGGCCTCCTTGTAGCCCGCCGTGAAGAGCACCAAGTACTCCTCCTCCCACAATCCGCAGTGTCTCAACACTTTATTCCTAGCTTGGATCTCCGGGATGGAGACGAATGTGCCTGGGAAAGATGTTTTCTTGTTCAATATGTCTAGTAATCTGGACGGCTCTAACTGGGTCTTGCCAGCGAGGACCTCGCTGCTTAGATAGGGAGAAGAAGCAACACTAGAGTTCCTTGGTGACCGGCGCTTGTCGTCGACGGCGGTGTTAGCCGGAGAATCGCCGGGGTTGGGATCGGAGAGGCAGAGGGTCATGTAGAGGTCGTTCTTGTCACCCTCCTCTATGAGGCCGTTGTAGTATTGTGGGTACTTGGCTAGTACGTATTTTTCTACGTATTGCATCTCGTTGGGGGTTATGGGTCCGGACCATCTCAAGTCTACACCATGGAGGGATGATATTGCTTCTGCTACTATGTGTGGAGGGATCACCGATTTGGGTTTCTGTTTGTTATCAAGCATGCACATGATTGCTACCAGTATATATTGAGATCAAAAGAGAGAAATGTGAAATTTGAGATGGGCTTGGTTTCTTGTAGTATATGTGTATGCATACCTTGACAACCATGCTAGTTGGTCTACCAGTTTCGACGGGGGACTTGGCCATGTGAGAGAAGACAGGTCTCTTTGTATTCGGATGCTGCAAGTGCCTGTATCATCAACCATTGAAGTTATCTGCTTGTGATCAAATTTGATTCAGGTAATATATAACAAAGACTGAAGTTGTGCATGTATGTACCTTGGATCCTGCATGAAGGATGATTTGATCCTCCATGTTTTAAACCATGATTTCTCTTTGCAAATGGTTTCTCATCAATTGGAAAAACACCGAGTGGTCTGGTCTTGATGATATTTGGAAGACGGGGGACGGAGATGAGCGTTGTACAAGGAGACCAAAAAATATTCCCACACTTAATAGCTAGGCCAAGTTAATATTTTATTTTATTTTATTTTTTGTTTATTGTATTTGAGATGTTGATATAGTGGTTGGGCTCCTATTAATTAAAAATGAACACCAACGATGGAGAACAAGCCGACACTGACGATATCATTTCACCTCAACAGAAACAAGAATTCTACTACAGTTTTTTTTTTAAAACAAAATTCTTGTACATTTGGTGACCAACTTTTCATGGCAAGTCTTGAGTCGCTTCAGTAAGACTGCAATCAAATTTATAAAAAAAGAAGAAGAAGAAGAAGAAAGAAAGATTGAGAGAGAGACAGAAAGAAGAACAAGAAGAAAACACCCTCTTCAAAAAAATCAGATAAAAACCCCAAAAAACAGGCCCCCCTTTTTCCAACCTTCTATTTCCCATCACACCAAATAAAGCACTCGACGAAATTATTTCATTTTTGCAATCAGAGAGTCAGGCCAAAGTGTAAACCGGCAAACCTAAGTTATTTTTCAAGAATGATTAATAAGTTTAAGATTTATAAACACATTCCTACTTATAAGCCGATAATGAATCTAAATCTGCTAAAAAGTCTTACACTAATAAGGTTGTAAGACCAATGAGGTGATGACAATTAGGCATTAATTCACAACTGAAATTTCTCGGCTGCCCCTTGCATATGGATGACAATTATCATGCCTCAATTTTATTCGATCTTATAATCAAATTTTACAGCTTAACATTACAACTGATTTACATCATAATTACTGTGATTTACATCATTACCAATCACCCCACAAAGGATTGAAAGTGAGGCTATCCGTTTAAAAAACATCTTGGATCTTACACCAAGTCCGGTTGTTGATGCACTTTTTATGGTCGAGTGCGTATAGTAACAGAACCAGCTATATAGAGGAAACACAACAGGAAACTTGTTCCTACTGCAGAGTCAATATACAAGCAAAATGACCGAGTCAATGTCTTCTCAGGGTTGTAATAAGCAATGCTTATGTTTTTCATTTCCAATCACATCTCTCCAACTTGATTAGAAACAATTCAAAATTAATTCCTTTTTTAACATTAATTAGCAGAACCAGGTCACCCAATAGTTAATAATTCCAATTTGATAGAGACATTATAGAAAGAGAACAGGGGGTCAGCCACAAGAGCAAACAATTAAGAAATGTAGTGGCTAGGAGTTTTTATCCCAGGAAGGGTGGAATTATTGGTGGATTGATAGAGACTATTGGAGTTTGCCCAAGCCACCTTTTCCTGGAAATTATGTCAAATAACTATATAGAAAGCTTAATAAGTTATAACTCATCAAATATTATAATAACTCCCTGGTGATCATGCCAGTGGCTAGAAGTTCATCTATTCTTTGAAGAAGTAAAACCCAGAAATTAAAATTTGTTGACACAGCTTACAATTAGGCTGTGTAAACAAATAACAATACATCTATTCTTTGAAGAAGTAAAATCAGATATTAAAATTTTTTTACACAGCTTATGATGGGCTGGGTAAACAGATAACAATACATCTAAACTTTGAAGAAGTAAAATACAGAAATTAAAATTTGTTTACACAACGACCATTTAAGCTGTGTAAACAAATAACACCACCACAGTGATGTAGCAACCCAATATTGTGCCATAAGATAAGATTTGAGCGTTTGGTAAGTAAAAGCCAATTGATTGATTGAAAAAGGCTCACTGTTTGTTACATAATAGATTGATGGAATCCTTTCAGACCAATCACCGTGTAGGTGAAGCTTGAGTTGTGCAAGTAAAGACCAGAGACCAGAAGGCAGCAACGCACAAAATATAGCAAAACTGGGGGCGGTACATTCCCAATTATGCCAATAGAGATGCCTCACGTACGCTCGAGGAAAAAGACAAGTTGGTAATGCACACCAAAAGGAATTGAATATCTGAGAAATCAACTTAGACTAGTCAAGGCCTAATATATAATCTTACGAAATTTGTTGCTGTATAGACCCCTCAGAGTTGTCAATAACTTGATAAAGGTTCATAACACATGACCCACAAAGTATAATCAAATCAGCTACAAATGACGAAGTCTGAAAACAAGAGTATTTGTCAAAGAAAACTGATCGTTGGCAAGAAAAGAAATTGTTGGAAGGGAGTGGTTGAGACTATATATATTTTAATAATCAAGTTGATGTCAGCAATCGATGGTCTGAACACTTCACAACTCAGCTTTTACTTTTGGGATGTCCAATACCCAGCTTCAATGGTAAAGATGAGCGTTAGTCCACCCAAGAACTAATAATTATAAAATTAATAGCTCGAGATCAGGCTTGGAACTAAAAGCTTAATTACTTCCAAAAAAAATGTATCCCCATACCTAGATACAGACAAAAAATGAACCATAACCATGCCCGGCATTTTTTTTCCTATAAGAAAAGGGAAATAAAACAGATCCGCCAAGGAAAGTTCATAACTGCAGCTATCTTTTGGAAGAAAAGTTACCTTTCCCTGTCAAATAAAAGCCTGGTAAACATGCTGCGCTTTCAAACAAAAACATCCTGATACATGCTAGAGAAAATACTTCATCCGATCATCTCGTCGCATGGCATTGTATACAGCTTGAACCTGCATAAGAAGGAAGACATCAGCAAAAGGAGTTTTCGTAGATTTATTTTGTTATTAAATCTTCCATTATCAAAGTTCAGCTTATCCAACAAATTATTGAAGTCCACAGCTCCTCATTGACACATCCATGACAATAGCATGTGACGCTAGTAACACTGAAATGGTTGCAAAAACTGGAAACATTGCCCAAGATGTAAGCACCAAAAGTAATTCTTAATGGAGGCCATCTAAGCTTTAAATTATAAATTTTACTTTATCATCCAGTAAATAAGTATGCATACAAGTTTTTCATGTGTCAAAAGGGCATCTTGCTGAGAAAGAAGAGGGTGGAGGGAGATTCACCTGCTCACTCGAAACAACCCGCACAGGTCCAATATTAACGGAAACATATTTCCCCCTCGAAGACAACTTCTGTGTAACATGATCCTGCTTTGACAAGGAGTTTTGTGAGTAAAAAATAATCATTTAAAGAAATAGCCGAATTTAAAAGATTTAAAGCTACTAACTATCTTAGGTAATTAAATTCAATGATTTGGGTAAAAAGTTTTCATGTTTGCCTACTTATGTTTGGAACAAATGAATAGAAAATTACACCAAAAATCAACCTTTCCAAAATTGTAAAAGAAAATTATCGTCTAAACAATAATTCCTAACACCAAGATCATCATTGCTTTTTTCAGTATCATCCACAAGTTATTCTAGCTAGACTGGTGTCCCCAAAACGAATTTTTGTATTGTGTGACTGTCCCTTCATTGTACTTCTCACATTCAAATCAATTAAACCATGCAAAGAGAAAAATGGCAAGTGGATGTCACACTCAATCTAAGATAGAGTAAAAAGCCAATGGTAAATGTTACCATTAAACATCATGATTAGAAGACATACTATGGTGCTAATGCAAATAAAATGCTCAACTTCGAGAACAACATGCACATGATCACTATCAAGACAAACTGGGACGCTAACACAAATAAAATGCTCAACTTCAAGAAAAACATGCACATGACCACTATCAAGACAGGTATCCTACACTTCAGATGGTGGTAGTGTCAATGGAAGCCTATTTGTCTGGAGGGCAGGAAAGATGATAAAGACGATACGCCATAACAGATGTATATATAGCTTCACCAATGACACGGCAATCCAGTAAGATGCAGTGAAAATAATCAAGGCTGCTGAGGTAATTCTGAATATATCAAATGAGACGCATTGAGGTCCACAGAAGATGCCAAAGGATTGAACCATGAACTAAGACCAATTGAAACCCACAGAAGACACCAAAGGATAGAAAGACTCACGTGTTTGTACAGTTTGGACACATTACCTTGGAATACAAATACATTTCCACCACTTCTGAGATAACTTTTAACAAATAAAGTTCAGACGGCCAATAAGCAGGAATTCACACTCCAAAATGCACAAAAAATTAAGGCAACTTAGATTGGTACTAAAGCGGGATTTCCATAATCATCTCAAGCTCAGAGGATCCTAATTCAGGTTAGGTGGAAAAGCACAACAAATTCAAATGCAAGTAAAAATTTAGCTCTACTTTCCACATCAAGAGAATAGTTGGTTTTGACTTACAAAAATGGACAAAGAGTGACAAGTCACTCTTTAATAACAGCAAAAAGATGTTGTTAACAATGATTGAGACTAGTAGATACTCCAAAAGATTGCAGCAAGAAGTTAAGGCAACGAGAATGGAACTAGTGGCAAATGCAATATGGTTCCTTCCACTGGCTGACGCAATTAACAAAATAGAAGACCATTAAATAAGATAGGTGTTGGGGACTATCAAGTAGACAACAAAGGAAAAGTTAGTTTCATCTCTTATTCTTCTTCCACTATCCAAAAAAGAGGCCAAGGACATGGTTCCTAATATAGGATCCATGTGAGAAGAATAACAAAGTTTTGTCAAGGTAGTTCCATTTACTTTTCAAATAATATATATCAAGAAGGTTAGCAAATGCTACCAGTTTGCCTATAGAAAAAGCATTGCATAAAGGTGATAGTTCAACTGCTGAACTTCAACATTAACTTTTTGCATGACTTCTGAAAAGATTAAACAATCAGCTGCACTTTCTACACATTTCCATTAACTGCTAGTGCACCGGTCTTCACATAAGGACATCAATATACACTCCCCAATATTTGTAAAGAAACTCTGTATAGTTAGTCTTGGATGGTTAAGTGTTTTGAACTGAATGGCCATTTCATATAGTCCACCTTCATTAAGAACTAAGATGTTTACTCCTACAGTAGACTAGCAGTATTTAGTGGTCTAATCTTATTTGTATGGTAGTCTTTTCTTAACTTGTTGGTTCATAGTAGGAACCTATCCTTTTGAAGTACTACTTTTTAAGAATCATTGTGTTTTACTTAGAAGTTCATAGGTTTCTTCCTGTCTTCTCTTGAATTTTATTCGAAAATGTAATCTCTTGTAACAATTGTCTAGATTACTATGTATTTCTACTGGTATTATATGCAATTTTGTGGAAGGGAAAGGCAAACGAGAAAGGGGGTTACCAAGAAAGTTTAGCTTGAAGCATTGATAAGGTGTATGATGGCATGGAGGGGAAAAAAAATCTGCAACTAAATACTTCAATTAGAAGCACCAGTTTTTTCCTGTGACTCATTTTTATATGCCTGTCATATTTCATCTGCAGTGATTATGATATGAAGCATAGATTGTCATTAAAATACCAGTCAAAAGTGCATGAACTAGCCAATAATTTATGTGCTTTCCAGATGGTAAAACACAGCTATTACAAGGAGTTGGCAAGAATTTTTTCAAACCTCTGGAATAGACTTTTCAAGAACGGATTCAACAGCAACAACCATAGCTTGTACAAAATCATCTCCTCCTGTTCCAATTGCCGTAAAACCCCTAACCATCGGATATGTGTTCACCTAATAACATAAAAAATAAAATTATAGGGGATAATTGATTGACACATGAGTGCCTTTAAGACATTTCAACAAAATATAAATATCATTAATTTCTTCATCTGCTTCTTCTTCTTCATCTTCTTCCACCTAATACTCGAAAGGGTGTTGGGGGCATGAATCCTAAACTAGGATCCATACAACTACAAATGATAAAATTTTAGATGGTTGGATGCCCTTCCTAATGCCAACACTCTTCTTTTATTAGGGCTTAGGACCGGCAATACAAAAACATTGGTGGAATTATAAATATCATTAACTCAATATTTAAAATTTTGTTTAACAAAAGCTGCTTAAAGATGCACTGCAAAAAAAAGCCCTCTCTAGAACTTTACATACTATATCTCCAACTTTAACCAATTCACATGCAATTGTTTATGAATGCTAAATAGATTCTGTACTTCAAAAATTCCTAGCCCTTACCAAGTTCAAATGATCACAAGATTCTCAATTCTAAATCATCTTATAAAAAATAGAGCTTCTCTCTCATGAAAAACAAAGAGAGAAATACAGAAATTTGTATATTATAATAGCGGGATGATAAAATATTAAAGAAGGATAGTGTTCATGTAAAGACCTACCTTAGCCGGTTGGGGTTACCCAAAAATACATAGAGACATAAAAATAAATATGCATGCACATGCATCATAACATTGCAAAACAGCTAAATAATTATATATGAGATATAATTGAATGAAAAAAATTTGGAATAATTAACTATGAAATTTAAACATCTTTAAGAAATTATTCCAAATTATTTTTGTTTAATTATACCTCATGCATAATTGTTTACCTATTTTGTCATGTTATGATCCATGTGCATGCATTTTTGTTTCTATGTCCTTACATATTTTTGGATAACCCCCAGCCAGCTAAAGCGCTTACAAGTGGTATCAAAACCAATATATTCCAAATTATTTTCGTTCATTTATAGCTCATGCATAATTGCTTATCTATTTTACCATGTTAGGATGCATGTGCATGTATTTTTGTTTTTATGTCCATACGTATTTTTAGGTAACCTCCAACCGGCAAAGGCGGGTCGTTATAGTTCCACACAAATTGTAAGGGAAGTTTAAGAAAAGTCTATATTATTATTCACTATTTAGAGTAACCTTCAATTAAGTACGATCACAATTATAATTTACTAAGTATAGCGGCTCTGAATAATTTCTCATTAATTTAAATCAATATTTTAAAATTTCACTCAAGAGTCAAGACTAGACCAATCGTTGAATAGAAAAATCTAGTATTCTATAAGGTATTTTTCACAATATGAATTCTTCTTTGACCACCTACTTTCGAGAAGGCATAGGGGAAACAATTCTCAATCTAAGATCCACGTGAAAAGAAATAATAAAGTTCTGATAGTTGGATACCTTTTCTGGCACCGCTCCTTCTCTTTCATCCGAGCTTAGGACATACAATGCAAAGCATAAAAATTTTCTCAATTTTTAATTCACTAAGAGCTAAACCTTATAACATTTATAATATTTTAGAATTGATCTCTTCATTTGGCATCAAAAAGTCTACAAATGCCAAACTTTTTTTCCACATTCTTCTATTAGTTCCAAAAGAAAGATAATTGAAATTATAAATGACCGAAGAATGTTGACCATACTTAAGATATTGCGGAAGAAGAAGTAACATATTCAGATAAATGATAAAAGATAGAAGTTACCTTCTGATCTAGTTCAAGCCACTCATTTGTCAAATCATCCGCAATTGTGCCTCCGAAAACAACATTTGTAGTTTGAGCGACTCTTCCTTCAGTTTTCGATACTTCTGAAGCGAAACACGTTATCAGATAATAACACAGTTAAAGAAACATAATTTACAAATAGATAGTAGATTATTATGGCTAATATGCTAAAAAACTTATTAGAATCCAATAGTTCTATATCCTGAATGCCATATCCATGCTTAAAATGTTACTCAAATAGTCAAATTAGTCAAATCAAGATTACATTAAAGCTACAAATCTGAGATTTTCCATCTTAGGAGTGAATATATGCTAGACAATCAACATAGTTTATGTAAAGCTTTCATAACATTCGGTAATAATAGATTCTGCAGTACTTTAATCCTTGAGGGAATACAAAATCTTAACGCAAAATGATTGACACATGTTTTTGGTTAGTCTAGACAAATGAAATACAATAATTATGCATGTCCTACTATAACTTGACATACAATCTCACTAGTATTTTGCCACTTATCGACACCGGCATTCTTCCCAATATGAATCTGATTACATAAATATGGTTTTTCATAGCTCTAGCTTCTATTTAATACTACTTGCCCTTCAACTCAATAGAGATGAAAAAACCACAAAGTTCTGAGAACCACGCCCCTGCCAGTACGATCTCCTGGCAATACATATCTGCTCACCTACTGACAACTACCAGCTAAAACATATGTTCTGTACTCAATCTTGTTGATTAAACTAACTATTAAGATACACTTTTCATGACCAAAGACTAGCTTATGAACAATCAATGTAACCCTTAATTATATCCACTTGTCCTACTAAATTTGCAAAAATACACACTACAGTATACACCTTTGGCTATAAGCAGTAATTTAAAAAAGGCCAATAGAGTTAGAGAAGATTTAAAAGGTTCAATATCATGCCCAAACAAAGTTGGCTCCTCTTCAACTCATTATATATCAAACAACCACATAATTCTAAGAACCGCACCCCTGTCAACACTAACTCCTGCCATAACCACAACCCAAGATGCACAATACCATCATTCAGGCGAGCTTGCAATTTTATCATGGTAAATCACAAACCAAGATGCATATCACTAAGTCATCACAGCTAGCTTTTAACTTTTTGAACCACTACACATCCGACTCATTTACCACCAATTTGCAGCTTAAACTATACACTCTATACTCAAATATTGTTGGGTACAATAATGAAGACAATCACCGCCAATTTACAGCTTAAACTATACACTCTATACTCAAATATTGTTGGTTACGCTAATTAAGAGAATCATTTCATGACCAAGATGCATAATACTATCCTTCCAGCAAAAGCCGAATTTTTGGTGTCAATTGCAGGATCCCAACTATGCTTTTGCCTCTGCCTTCGGTGCTCAAACTTGTTGGGTATACTAACAATTAAGAGAGAAATACATAAAACAAGAAATATACCTCCGGTGGGTATATTTCTTGTTGGGATTCGATGCTCACACCAACTCTTAGCTTAAACTACCCCTTCTATACTATTATCTTGTTGGGTACACTAACTAGACGATCCTGTTATGGCCAAGAACTAACGTTAAGCTTCAACCAATAACCCCCTTAGCTATATCCACTTCACACTACTAAATTTGCAAAAAATATACACTACAGAAACCACCTTAGCAGTAAATTCGCGAAGTTGACTCCATTACAATTTTCACTCATTAATACATGAAAGAAATAATACAGAGCAAAAACCAAGATGCATAACACTAAATCATTCCAGCTCTCTCTTAACTCATTGTGTTACAACAGGTCCGACTCCTCTACCGCCACTTCCTACCTAAAACAATACCTTTCACACTCAATATTGTTGGGTACACAAACTATTAAGACAATCCTTTTATTATTAAGAACTAACTTAAGCTTCAAGCAATGCCCTCCCCCTCGGCTATATCCACCTAACACTCCTCAATTTGCTAAAAAAATTTCACGTTACAAAATACGTAAAAGTTTGGCTCCAATTCAGTATTTCACCCACATGAAGCAAAAGAAATAATAATAACAACAACAATAACAAAAGTTGTGCCGGAAAACGGCAGACCTGAAATGGCCTTGAGAACGATCTCATGGGGTGGGCCCTGCTCGTCGGAGGGGGCGGGAGGTTGGGAGCGGGAGCAACGAAGACGAGCGGCGGGGAAGGAGGCGCGAGGGAAGGACAATTGGGAGAGATAATGAAGGGAAGAAGAAGAAGAATTGGAAGACGTAGGAGGTGGGGAGGGAGGGATGTGGAGGGGAGAGTGGGAGTGGAGAGGTGTGAAGGAGAGGTGGAGGGGGGCGCAGCCGCCCTCATGACTGTTTGTTTGCCCTCCACCCCAATCTCCTCCCTTTTGTATTTTTATTGTTAAGAGTAAAAATCAGTACAGCCTCTTCCTTTATCACGAATTATCACTTACACCATGGTTCTAAAAATACCTCACACTTTTTAAAAAATAATCGGTTAGCACACCTTTATTTTTTTAAAAATAATCGCTTACACCATGGCACTCTTCAGAAAAATGGTTAAATATTGATGACATGGCTAAAATTAAATTATATTTGAACTTGATAATAACACATTATCAATGAAAGAAATATTTTAATGTTATTTTCTTTACTTATATGTTATTAATTAAATATAAATATATTAAATCTAATATTAATAATAGCAAGCGGTTAAATATTTATGATTTGGCAAAAATAACGTGATGGGATAGCAAACTTGGATATGTCGTTGAGAAAAATATGCTTTAATATCATATTTGATTAATTAAATTACACCCTTGATATGACTTAACTTAATATTAAATTTTTGCTTCTGATGTGTCTGAGTTTGACATATCATCAAATTATTTTTGCCAAATTATCAATACTTAACCACTTGCTATCACTGATATTAAATTTTATATATTTATACTTAATTAATAAAATAATAAGTTAAAAAATAGTTTATATATTTATATTAAATTTATAAAAAATATATATGATATATAGTTAGAAATCTTATTCTTTATAAAAAGAATGTACTTCGATTTGAGTTTAGTCAAACGCAGCATAAACTAGGGTGGGCATCGGTCGAATAGACATCGGACAAACTAATGTCCACATTCGTCCGAAATTTCATCGAATAAAATTTATTCGACCTACTTTGGACATCAAATTGTCTATCGGGCCCAAGCAATATCTGCGGACGAAATTACTATATTTTCCTAAAAAACCATAGCGAGTAGAGGCAAACTCCTTTGCACTGCCGCTACCTCCGCCGCCGCGCTCTACACTACCGCAAAACCCCTCTGCGCCACCGCAAAACCACTCTGCGACTGAGCAACGCAAAACATGCTGCCTACCTCTACCGCCACCTACAAACTCGCCACCTGCATCTGCCGCCCTCTGCGCCGTAGCAAAACCCCTTTGTTGGAACCGGCTCGGCGAGCTCGACGTGTCTACAACGTCGACGTACTCGGCGGAGGTGGTGGTCTCGCTGGAAAAAGGCTAACAGAGTGACTAAACTTGGCCGACCTGGGCAGCGATGGGCTCTGCTCTTGTCGAGGAAGGCTATGGGAAGGTCGGCAATGTCAAAGCGATGACTGGACGGCCGCGACGACGGTCACCGGCGGTGGAATCGATGACGCAAGCACTTCGCTAGGCATGGCATTGTGGAGGTCGGGCGACGGCTGGGGCGCTCAGGGCATCACGGCAACGTAGCGGCGGGGCCTGGCGGACAATCGGCGGCAGGGCGACGTCGGTGGCGGCGGCGACATCAAGCAAAAGGGGGCGGCGCGGCAAGGGTTTGGACGGGGAAGAGAAAAAGTTTGGGGGGTTGATCGATGGCAATATCGTAAATAAGACATGACACGATTCTGTCTCAAATCAACCGTCAATAATAATAACTAACTCGAAATAAATCGTAAAAAATATCCATAAAATAAGAAAAAATCCTATAAAAAGAACAAACACTACAACATCATAATGGCATGCTTTATAACTAACAACCCACCCAAATTCCTCGTAACGCATCCTAACGTGATAAACCTAAAACTAATTCCATGATCCACAATATATACAAATAAAAAAATAATTGGCCATACTCCCATATATTCTAATAACTCATTCTTTTCTGTTGTGTTCATGATGTTATCATCATATACTTGGGTACGCATGACCCTCATGACTTATATGCAAGACCGGTGTTGGCTCAGTACACATATTCTAAAACATACTCAATTCGAACCGATGTTTGAACCGATCGGTTCATAAGCATAAAACCCTGACTCAGATCATCAGTTTTACATTATGTTTATAATGTGATATATATCTATATATATATATATATATATATATATATATATATATATTAAGATGGATCATACAAGTTCATTATTAAATGTAAATAAACAAAGTGGAGGTAAAAAAGATAGCAAAAATTTGATTGCTAAAGAAGGAGAATTTATAGACAGTTACATTATCAAAAAAGAGAAAAATAGTGTCCGATGTATGCGCCTATTTTGATAGAAAATATTAGAAGAACAGAACATCTCCTATTTGTCGTTATTGTGAAAAGAAGTTCGAAGGAACTGAAAGTTATAAAACTACTCATTTATAGAAACATATTGAAAGGAAATATCTTAATTTCAAAATAAAGAGGATATAAAACATAAGTAATTAACTTTTTTGTATTATTTTCATGTAGGTGAGCTAGATGAAGAATCAATTATTAGAATATTTTATCTTTGAAGTATATGTAGTATTGGATTATATTTTGATGTCAATGATTATTTTAAAGCTTCTATACATTGATTATCTTTTGTTTGACTTTAAAAATTGAGAGCATGTTAATTAAATTGTAAGTAGTTTAATATGATTATTAATGTGAATGCATAGTTCTAAATTCCCAAATATAAGAGTGACTTTTATCCTTTTTATATGTATGTCATTTTTGGAAACTTAAGATATTAAATATCAATTTTATGTATAAACTTAATTAATTTTACTGTATATTATATTTTGAAATTTTCATAAACAATAATATTAGTCTTACAAATGTTAAGACATTATATTATTGATATAAAATATCGGACACTCGGTCGGTCGTTTCGGTCAGACAAAAAAATATTCATATTTGGTTTGTTTTAATTCGGTAAAATTTGGTCGGACATGCTTCAGACGTTGGACGGACGGACAAATTTAGACGTCCGCGCCCACCCCTAGCACAAACTTGGCCCAATTCATTTAGCATAGAGTCAAGCTTCGAATCGAGTTTTTTAAATCGAGGAGCAAACCATATTGCACTTAATAGAACTTTAAAAAACTTTATATTCATCATATATTAGATTAATCTAGCTTTTGCAAACTAGTAGAGATCGTCTAATGTTAAAGGACAATTCTAATTTAGATATAGACTCTCCTGAGATACGTTATGATACTTTAATTTGGTGTTTTTAATCAAAGCTTAATTTTGGCATCCCTTTCAATAATAAAAGCTGATTGATTTTTTTAAAAGACAATTAAACACATGCACATACTTATAGCATTCTTTTTTGATAAATACTTATAGCATTCTTACATATTGATTTTTTGTCAATTGATTTAAGGCATTGTGTATATGAGGATTTGAACCTAATACCTACCAAAGATGGTGTCCTCAACTAATAGGCCAAGCCCAAGGGTGATTAATATTTGAAGAAGCTCAATAAAACTCAATCAATGTTTCAAATTAAATTTAATTCAATACAGCGTTCTTAGACTTTAAGTTTAACCTATCTACCCCATTACATTAAAGCTTTAATATTTTTCATTTTCATCGCGTTTTAGTTTGTTTTGCATTCTAGTTTACTCTAACCTCACATTAGTTTAATGGGTCTATTAATATTTTTCTTCATTATTATTATTATTTTAATTGGGGTTGTGTGTTGGCACCGGAGCCGGGTCGACTATGGTGGTGGTGACATGGGTAGCGGCGTTGATGATCGCTAGTGGCGGCCTTGAGTTGGTTGGTGTCGGTCGGCTTGTCTGATCGGCCCTTGGCTAGTCGGCCTCGTAGGCTACGTCAAGGAAGGGAAAAGCTCCTAGGTCGAAGGGGGCAACAACAGCAGCACGGTGGTGGCAGAGAGGCGTGGCCGGTGGAGGATTCGGCGTCGATGCGCACGGTCCTGGGCACGGCGTCGAGGCATCATGGAGGTCGGGCAGCGGACAAAAAGAGGGCCAAGGGCTTGGCGACTGCCCAGCGGAGGTCAATGGTGTCGATTGTAGGTGCCTAGAGGAGGTGTCGGTGATGTCAATTGAGACGGCGACGGAGTGTGGAAGGGGAAGCATTTGGGGAGGGTTTGGGTGGCAATTTCGTAAATAAAAGTTGTCTCAACTCTAATTCGAGTAAAAAATAATAAATAACTCTTAATAAATTCTAAAAAAATTCAAAAAATATGAAAAAATACTATAAAATATATATACACTCCATAATGTCAAAATGACATGTTCTATAACTAATAGCCCACCCAAACTATTATATAACGCGTCCTAATGCATTATTCGGCCCCAAAAAAATTTTCTACAATCAAATGTAAAAATAAATAATTGCATATTGTTATATACTCTGATAACTCATGTCTCATCATTTTTCTAACGTTATCATTATATACTTGGGTACACTTGACCTTCATAGCTTGTAATGCACGGCTGGCGTCAACTCAACATGCGGATTATAAAATTGACTCGACTTGAACTGACGATTGAACTCGCTAGTTTGTTGATGTAAAACTCTAACTCGAGTCACGAGTGTTACAAAAATCCTTGGCAAAGCTCAAATTTTACACCGACCTACAAGACAGATCTAACCACTCAAGGTGTCAAAAGATGAAAGACTCGAGAGAATTTAATGTGCATCAAAAAACACACATGATCACACAAAAAACATACATAGACTCCTAGGGGTGCACTTATGCAAATAGGACATCTTAAATGAATCCAAATTACAAAGGAGACTTCAAATCTTGAGAAAAATTTGGTAGACTCTCCCCTATAATTAGGATGTAGAAATTTTTTTACAATGTGTATAAATTAACAATTTATAAAACAACAGAACAAATTCACATTTTCCACATTTCACATACACAAAAACATTCAAAGGCAATCCGCCTTGTTCACATTGCATTCAATGATCATTTACATTACAATTTAACATTTTTCGGGCTGTTGGTTTGCACTGCCTTTAACTTGCAAAACAAAGTCCATAAGCTCATTCAACTCATATTTCTTCTTGGTTTAGCTTAACTAGAGTTTATTTAACCTTCAATTCTAAGACTCAGTGTAACGACCCAGCCCAAAGAGTAAACTAATGGGCCCATCAAGTCTTCTACATGAAAACAAAAATCTCCACATGTCTACATCATCAACCGAATTTGGCCAATTGGGCCAATAGGACCTAAACTGATAACTAAAATGCATGGTCCAGATACACTTAACGGAAAGCATGCTCATGTTGAATACACTATGCTAGCAAGTACCATATCTAATAATCATAATCATAATAAATATTAACCGCCAAACTGAGCACCACAAATGGGTACGAAATGGGCCAGCCCCTCGGTGGGCATCACACTTCCATCTATTACACGTGCATTGAAAATCCGAAAAATCATATAATATTTATAAGGCATGGGTAGGGGTGATAAATAGTACTAAAGCTACTTTTAAATTGGATCTCATCTTTCGAAAACTTATCAAAAGATCTCAACCTTCAAGTTTTATTATTCTGAAAAATCAATAAAATGACCTGTAGGTAGTGGGTTTCAATAAAACACTACTAACTATGTCTTGTGATATAAGACAAAACTGCGATAATGCCAAGCAGTAGATCAAGTAAAGAGGAGTCCTAATAAACTTGTGAGGCAAGCTTCACGGCCTAGCTTAGTGACCTCAACTCTGCACGGCCTAGCAAATATAGGTCACTACTCAAACCATGTATGATGCATGTGTGCGATGACATGCAGGCAGTCCTAGATGCAGCAAATGACATGGCATGCAAGGGCAAAAAATTAAATACTTACACCAGTCACATCACATTTCATTCTCATACTGAGCATATCATCATGACTAAATAAGATTATGTAAAAATAAATATAGAAAATGAGGTATAAATCTTGATGCATTATGAAATAATTTGTGGGATTCAACTCGAACACTTAAATCTAATAAGAGATATCAAAATATTCGAAAGATTCAATGCAATTTAATTGAGATACCTGATTCCCGAACAATGGATAGTATGAAAATACCAAAGCATAAGAAAAGTCAAAATGAGACATTGTTCAAGCTAAGACTTACGACTCTTGATTAGTGCCCTAATGAGTGATTCTAATGCACAAGAATATATGATTGATTTTATTTAACATGAGAGTCATCACTCATGTGTTAGTTTGATTATTTAGTTATTTTTGGACTAGTAACACTTGTTACTAATATTTTTTATATTATATATGTAGGTCTTGTGATCTTGAGTTGGCTTTGGTGTGAGGACAAATAAACACTACACACACTTGAGCTCTGCGAAATTATTTTCTTTCATACTTTTATTTATATTTGATGTGTTTTAACACTTATTTAGTAATGTCTTCCATTCTCAAAATGCCAAGTGGGTTATTTCGATCTATATTATTGATCAAGTCTTATAGATTAGCAGCTTTAGACATGATTCAACTTGATCGTAACATTTCTGATTTGATTCTTAGGTGAACCAAAATAGGGGTGTTACAGTTTGGTATTAAAGCCATGTCTTGGTTGATTGAGATGGATGACTTTTGTCTTGAGCCAAGTGTCTAGAGCTATCCTTAACTAAGCCAATAGGTATTTCATTTGGTCTTTTCTCTTGATTTTAGATTTTTGCTTAGTCAGACTTGAGCAGTGTATGTTTCAGTATTAGTAATTATAGAGAATTTATTAGATAGATATGGGATCCTGATTTTAGTAAATGTCAGTGTGGATCTCACAGGCATGTTATGATAAGCTTTGAGACTCGTCCTTCCCTTTTATTGTGCCAGAGATTTGGATGCTTTAAGAGTGTCCACATATTCAGTCAGCTGACGTTTAGTCGAATTGTGACCAAGATTACCTTGACCACCAGGGACATTACAACATTTGTCCGTCCTTTTGCATGTCACCACATCAGTCCTTCCTTGAGACATGGTATACAATGTGAGATGGAGTTATCAAAGATGACACTTGCAGGGGGTTTGAAGTATGGAGACTAAGTTACTTTACGTGACACATGAGCATAGGCCACTTAATGCCTTGGCCAGATCCATCAAATTTTGTTTGCGGTCTACCTTAGAGACTTATATACATTATTAGTAGTTTTAAAACTTGACACATGGTTCTATCCAAGTAGCACATGGTCGATCTAGTTCGATCACTCTGATACTAGGAGATCCATGTGTGTTGTTGTGGGCTTGGGCATTGGACGTGTTGGGAGTTGAGTTATCTCATTAGCCCATTTGTCTTTTGTTTGTTTGTGTTGTATAGATTAAGATCGTATTCACATGTGTTTCATGCACGTTGTGCCTTTGGTGGGCTAGTGTCGTGTCCCATGCATTCGACATACCTCTTAGCCTTAAATGATCTATAGAAGCTATGTTGAGTCTTCATGAACAATAATCTTAAAATTATCTTTGATTCATGAGCACAGGTGTGGGTTTGGCTTGAGATCTTTCAAGTTCTTTTGATTAAAGTCGTTATGGCAAGATTATTATGAGGGTTAAGTTTAAATAATTAACCCAATATCTTATTTTTCATAACTTCACTGAGATTTTATTCTCGAGGAAAGAGATGGAATTTCATATGCTTAGGCTAGGACAAATGACGGTGTAAACAAGGTGTTTGCTACCTTTGGAGATGCAGTGCAAGCAACAGGAGAGATTGAGAGAGTCTTAGCTACTCGACCTTGCCGAGATTACGAATAGAAACAGCAGCACCCTTGGCCTTATCAACCTGAACAGGGAACACAACAAAGGCGCCGAATATATGCCACACTTGTTATGAGAGCAATGGATGGACAAGTCTAGAATGGTAGACATCCTCCATGTCAGAATTGTGGACGTCGTCATGGGGAATATGCAGAGCTGGTACTAATGTGTGCTTCAGTTGTGGTCAACCAGGACATCGGGCAACAATGTGTCATGGAGTATACAAAACTGGTACCAGTACATGTTTCAATTGTGATCAACTGGGACATCGGGTAGCAGCGTGTCCGACTGCACCACGCCAACAGCCAGCCTTTTCAGCACCGCCACAATGAATAGCACTTCTAGCACCCCCACCACAATGACAATAGAGAGGTGAACAATGCCAAGGTCAGGGATAACAAGGCAGTGCTCAATAGCCACAGAGATAGCAACACTAGAGGGACAAATCAGAGAGGAATGATGGTTGCAAGACAAGCTAGGTAACAATGAGGCAGACAGCAGGAACCTTCAACAGTACTTGCTACCCTGACATAGCAACAGGAGCAACAGTAATAGCACCAGCCTATTACGATGTATGCAAGCACAGTCATAGAAGCATTGGAAGATATGACCGTCGTAATAGGTACGCTTCTCGTTGGTTTTGTACTTGCATGAGTTTTATTTGATTCTAGCTGCACACATTCTTTTATATCACATGCACACACATATAGGATTGGAGGTCAGATAGAGGATTTAGGACATTTATTACTAGTGTCCAGCCCCGCTAGTAGAGTTATAGCCACGGGTGAGTGTGTGTGCAGTGTCCCTATTGAAATTCAACAGTGACAATTGGTAGCAGATTTGATATTGTTCAGGATGATGGAGTTCATTGTGATCTTTGGAATGGATTGGATGTCCAGACAGGGAACTTTGATAAATTGTCGAAGGAAGAGGGTGACTTTCCATCGTGGACGACACGCTTTTTCTTCGAGGGTCATGGCAGAGACAGAGAACGGGGTTGGATCTCCCATCAGAGTGCAGTGAGATAGTTGGACAGAGGTTGTGAGTTAGTGATGTGGTAGCCTTAGTACCGACCGAGCCGAATGGTCTAGAGGATAGGTCTAGTATTGATCAGATTCTGGTGGTTAGGGAATTCATAGATGTTTCTTCAGATGAGTCACTGGTTTGCCGCTAGAGAGAAGTGGAATTTGCCATTGACTTGATGCCAGGAAAATCACCCATTTCTAGAGCACTATAATGGATGGCACCACTTGAGCTTCGAAAACTCAAGGAGCAGCTACAAACACTATTGGATCTAGGATTTATCAGAATGAGTGTGTCACCATGGGGAGCACCAGCATTGTTAGAAAGGAAGAAAGAAGGAGGCATGCGTTTGTGCATCGACTATAGTATGTTAAACCATGTAACCATCAAAAATAGATATCCCCTTCCTCGCATTGATTCAAAGATTGACTTGAGATCTGGTTACCACCAGTTGAGGATTACGGTAGAAGATATTTCGAAGACTGTATTTAGGACTAGATATAGACACTACGAGTTTTTGGTCATGCCTTTTGGCTTAACCAATGCTCTGACAACATTCATGGAATTGATGAATAGAGTGTTCAACCCATATTTGGACCAGTTCATAATAATCTTTATGGATGACATCTTGGTGTAATCTTCATCTAGAGAAGAGCATGAGTAGCATCTTCGAACTGTACTACAGATTTTGAGGGAACACACATTATATGGGAAATTCTTAAAGTATAAATTTTGGCTCTTAGAAGTCAACTTCTTGGGATACATTGTGTCAGTAGCTAGTATATCAGTAGATCCAACAAAGATTGAAGTAGTTGTACAATGGGAGTAGCCGAGAATAACAACAGAGGTTCTAAGTTTCCTTGGTTTAGTAGGGTACTACCGGAGATTTGTCCAGGATTTCTCCTATATAGCAGCCCTTTTTACACAATTGACTAGAAAGGAGGAATGCTTTATACGGACAGATGAGTGTGAACAAAGCTTCAGGACGCTAAAGGAGAGATTGAATTCGGCACATGTTCTCACCTTGCCAGAAGAACATGATGAGTTCGTGGTCTACACAGATACATCAGGAGTTGGCCTTGGATGTGTCTTTACCCAGAGAGACAAAGTTATTGCCTATGCATCTCGCCAACCAAAGGTACATGAGCGTAACTATCCTACTCATGACCTAGAACTAGAAGAAGTGATCTTTGCTGTTAGAACATGGAGGCATTACCTCTATGGGACTTCCTTCAAACTTTTGACTGATCACAAAAGTTTGAAGTATATCTTCACACAAAAATATCTGAACAGCAAACAAAGGAGATGGTTGGAATTGTTGTCTGATTTTGAGATTGATATCTCGTACCATGAGGGCAAGACGAATGTAGTAACAGACGCTTTAAGTAAGAAACCTATTCGAAGTTCAAAGGGAATAGCAGCAGTTTTAGTAACTCAGAGTGATACAGGCCAAAAGTAATTAGTAAAAATGATGGCAAGGCTCTCGATTCAACCAAGTATACTTGTACAAATCAGAACCACACAAGAAGAAGATGAGTAGTTAAGTTAGTGGTTAGAGCAGAGAATTTAGAGAGTTTTGGGTAGAGATGCAGATGGATTGGTCAGACTGAGAGGTCATCTTTTTGTACTTGACATCCCCGAGTATCCTGGACTTTGTAACACTATTCTTCATGAAGCCCACACTTCAAGGTGTGCAGTGCACCCAGGGGAGTGAACATGTATCATGATGTTCAACGATCATATTGGTGGCCATGATTGAAGGGGAAAGTTTTTATCACAGTCGTCAAGTGCCTAGTTTGCCAACAGGTGAAAGCTGAACACATTCAACCCAGTGGAATTTTATAGTCTTTGGAGACCCCATAGTGGAAGTGGAAGAGTATAGTATATGATTTTCTAATAGGGTTGCCTAAGACCCGTCAGCAGAGAGATGTCGTATGGATAATAGTGGATCGACTAATGAAGAGTGCACATTTCATACCAATCAGGATGGATTACCCACTGACCACTTTGGTGACATTATATAGAGATCAGATAGTACGACTATATGGAGTGCCTTTAGAGATTATATCAAATAGAGATCCATAATTTACATCCAAATTCTGGGGAGCATTTCAGACAACCATGCATATAGAATCAGTGTTCAACACTGCATTTTACCTTCAGACGGATGGACAATCTGAGAGAACCATTCAGATACTTGAGGATTTGCTCAGGGCATGTATGCTTGATTTTGGAGGTAGTTGGGAAGAACACTTGCCCTTACTAGAATTCGCATAAAACAACAATTATCAGGCTAGCATTGGAATGACACTATTTGAAGCACTGTATAGTAGGCCGTATAGATCTCCAATATGTTGGGTTCAAGGCAGTGAGCTGATGGTAGTTGGTCCAGAGATGATTCAGCAGACACAAGAAGTAGTGATGTGAATCCGAGAGAGAATGAGATCAGCCCAGAACCGACAAAAGAGTTACACCGACCAGTGTCGAGATGAGGTTCACTTCGCAGTTAGATATCATGTTCTCCTGAAAGTCTCCCCAACCAAAGGAAACATGAGATTTTGTAAGCAAGGGAAAGTTAGTCCTCGATGCATTGGACCGTTTGATATTCTAGAGTGCATCAGCCAAGTGGCTTATCGCCTTGCATTACCGCCACACCTGTCAGCAGTCCATGATGTATTCCATGTATTCCTACTAAAGAAGTACCATCCAGACAACTCTCACATCACCAGCTTCCGAGAGATAAAGCTTCGCCCTGACTTGACTTATAAAGAGGATGTTGTAAATATAGTCGATCGTAGGATGAAGATTCTCAGACAAAAGGAAATTCCCTTAGTACGAGTGCAATGGACTCAATGAGGACTTGAAGAGTCTACATGGGAACGCGAAGATGAGATCAAGAGGAGATATCCAGAATTGTTTGAACAACCAGCTACTTGACAAGGTATTCTAGCTCAAGACTTTAGTTTGTATAGATAGTGCATGATAGTCAAACCTCCTTGAGTTAAAATTTTGAGGATGAGATTTTTATAAGGAGGGAAGGTTGTAAAATTCATGACTCGAGTTAGGGTTTTATACTCACAAACCGATCGGTTCAGTCGTTGGTCCTAGTCGAGTCAATTTCAGAATATATGCGCCGAGCCGAGGCTAGCCATGTGTTATGAGCTATGAGGGTCAAGTATACCTAAGTGTATGATGATAACGTCAGTAACACAGTAGGAAAATGAGTTATTAGAATATACGACAGTATACCAGATTGTTTATTATTTCAAGCATTAGATAGTATAAATTAGAATTAGGCCATATATCATATTAGGATGTGTCAGATAGGATTTTGGGTGGGTTGATAGGTTTAGAATATGTTATTTTATTTATTTGAGCATATTTTAATTTATAGAATTTAATCATATTTATTTAATATTTTTTAGAATTTTAATTATTATTGTTGACTCGAGGTCAAAGCGAGTCAAGTATTAATTACAAGACTTCCCAGACCTCTTCCCTTCTTCTTCTTACCCCCTTGGCTCCTCCTCCAAGCCGCTCAACCCTTTCTTCTTTTTTTCTCCCTAAGCTCGGCCAACAACCGCCTTCACCGCCAACCACCATCACCCTAGCGACCCTCCTCGTCGTCAACTCTGCTCACCTCCACCCCCTTCTTCCTTTCTTCTCTTCCTCCTTTTCTCTTTGTTTTTCCACTTAAAGTCACCACCACCACCTGCATGTGTTGCCGACAGCCATCAATGCCGGCAACGACCTCCGACAACCTTCCCTAGCCCTTTCTGCATCATGTGTGACTATTCCCAGCCTGTGCGACGACATGCACGGTGACCATGCTGAAAACAGGGCCGCCGCTTGCATGGATGTTCGCCGGCAACTAGCACTACCACCGACCAGTCACTCATCACCTCCAGCCACGCAGTCCACCCCCTTAGCCAACCTCAATCATCCCTAGCTGTTCTCCCCACTCCCTAGCCAACCCCACAGCTTGTATGCCCTCACCTTAGCCAGCCACAACCCATAGCCACCACTTATGGCAACTGGCCATCACCGCCAGCCAGTGATGCTCCGACCATATCGAGCCACCTTTCCCCTTCCCAGTGTTGCCCTTGGGGCAGGGTCACAACTGCCATCTCCCTCCTCACAGTACAAGTAATCACCAACCTAGGTATAAAAATTTAATTTTTATTTCATGCTTATATATGACTGACCATCATCAGCATGTACATCATTTTGGTAATAATCATAAATTTGATTGTGTACTAATTTTAGGGTTTCGAAATCATGTTGTTGTAATTATGAAAAATAATTGATTAGTTAATTAAAAATGTGTGCATGTTCATATTGATGTTAATTACAGTTACATAATTAGACTTGTGAATTATACATCTAGTTCTAATGATTAAATTGTTATGATTAAGTATTAGTTTGATTATTAAAAAGAATTATGATCCTTAATTAATTAATTGAGATGTTTAAATTATATAGTAACAAATTTATGATGTTGATGACATGATTACCTAGGAATATAGATTTATATGAAATAATTGTTAGGATTTGTTACATTGATCAGGATATGCATGTTTGCCAATATGTTGTTTGATTTATCCATCATGTCATTCATGCATCATATAAGAGTACATGAGCATTAGAATTTAATCCTATTTATGTAGGGTCGGTGTAGGAGCTCGCCACATATGTGTGATACCCTGTTGGGAGCTTCTTCCAGGTCCATTTAGGACTCATACTCTTAATTGTCGTTCTATTCTATTGTTGCTTTGGATTGTATATTGCAGGACATGTTAAGTGGTCATTCATCGGACCCCACTTAACATGGATCATTTTAGCGAATTATTTTCCTAAATTAACAACTCTCGAGGATGAGATCCCTCAAGTCTAATTTCAAAAACAAGATCCACCACAAGTTGCCTTCAGACCTAAATTATTAAATCCCTTCCCAGGCTTATATAAGATTTTTATTGAATTTTCACTGAAACGAGAGATGGTGAAATCGACTTGCACGTACCATGAGCGGGTGCACATATCAGTCACAACGGAACTGAAAGGGTTGTTCCATTCCTAAGGGATCTTGTTAACCTGTATTTTGAGTTCCTCACACCCAGAGAAACGTAGGGTTTACAGGTATTATTTAGTATAGTGCACGTTCGGACATGTAGTTAAAAGGGTACTAAAGGTGATTGCCTGAGAGTACTCGGCCTTTGTGCTCGAGGCCAGGAAAAATATGGAGGATCAAAGAGGATTTCGGATATACTGGTAGTCCAAGGAACCAAAGAGAATTGAGAAAATGTCGAGTGAGGCATTAGACCAATCAGTTCGGGATGCCATCCAAACTATAGCTCAATGGCCCCTCAGTAGTTACCCTTATGAGAATTATGCGGGTGCATAGGCATATTTTTCTTTTAATGAGAGTTAGCTCTCATGGACAGTTTGATATTAGTTGTTTTCTGGATAGTGACAACTGTTGCTGACGGTTTCCTATTATATATGTAAAACCTATGACTCGAGTCAGAGTTTTACGTTACCAAACTAGTTGGTTCAACCGTTGGTTCGAGTCGAGTCAGTTTTATAAACCGCGTGTTGAGTCAAGGCCAACCGTGATTTATGAGTGATGAGAGTCAGGTGTACCTGAATATATGATGATAACGTCGAAAAGTTAGTGAGAAATAAGTTATCATAATATATGAAAGTATGCAGTATTTATCTTTTTATGTATTTGATTGTATAAATAGTTTAGGCTGAATAACGCATTAGGATGCGTTAGATCATATTCGGGTAGGTTATTAGTTATAGAGCATGTCATATTGATGTTGTGGTGTTTGCTTTATTTTATTGGATTTTTCATATTTTTCTAGATTTTTTAGGATTTATTACCAACTAGTTATTAATTTGACTCAAGTAGGAATCGCGTCAATACTTATTTACGAGTTTGCCATTGGGGGTGTTTTTCTCCCTCCCGACACCTTCCCCCTCCCAAAACCCTCGCCGCCCATTGTGTTTGTCGTCGGAGCCGCCGTCGACGCCGCCGCCCTACCTCTGATTGATGCCGCCCCGCCATGTCGTCGTCATGCCGCCCCGACCAACCCCAGCCACCGTCTTGCCGCCACAATGCCGGAATCGCACCACAAGCCGCGGAGCTCCCCTTGTCAATTGGCCACCGTCTAGGCCACGCCGCCACCGCCGTGACCCCGACGACCACCCCCTTGACCTCACCCTGACAGCTGTCCAAGCCGGCCGTGGGCCTGATCGAAGTGACCGACCGCCTCGACCGAACTTGACGCCACCATCAGCAGTCATCGCCCCTGCAGTCGCCCTTCCCATCACCACCATTGGGATGAGCTCTCCGAGCCAGTGCTAACCCTTACCCCCAATTGCCCCGCCAGAACAGTAGCAGGAAAATCGCCGGGACAGTCGTCGGAAAACCGCCGGAAGTCACGAAAAAAATCGGATTCACCAAAAGTTGTCGGAAATCACTTGATCTTCCGCCGAATCCCTCCAATTGAACCCTATCAAACTTCGGACGCCATAGGGTGCCGAATTCGAGCCATGAATCATGTGAGGTATAATTTATTCTAACTTAGTTATTTAAAGGTATTGATTATTAGAATTATATGCCAGGATAGGTGAATTGTGTGTTGTAATTATATATATAAATAGAATTGACTAAGAATAAAATGTGATATTTGTTTGAATTGAGTGGTGTTAAAAATTGAGGCTAAGAAACTAATTAGGGTAATTAAGTAGTGATCATGATCTAATGCAAACTAGCCTAAGTAGACTTGCTAGAATTGATATAGGTTGATGTGTGTCGATTGATGTGTGATGGATGTATGTGTGATATAGAATGTATGACTGTATCATGAGCGGGCATCAGTATTTAGTTATGATGTGTAGGTATAGAGTATGAGCTCGCCGCCTAGGCACGAGGACACGTTTGGAGCTTCTACCAAGTCCATTTAAGACTCGTTCTTTGTTTTAAGCTATTCTATTGAGTATTTGATTTATCATGTGAAGGACGAGTTAAGTGGTATTTTATCGGATCCCACTTAACTCAGGCCATTTAGCCAATAGTTTTTTCGAATTAATAACCCTCGAGGATGAGATCCCTCGAGTCAGTTTTCGAAATTAAGATCCACCACAAGTTGCCTTCGGGCCTATTGTATAAAACCCAACCCAGGCTTATATATGTATGGTTTTTGCATTTTTGGTGAGAGATGGAATGAGGGTTACTGACGGCCATGCCTTCAGATAGGGCGTGTGCACGAAGAGCAGGGTCTGGAGCTGGGGAGAACCCACTTCGTTTCCGAAGGATCCGGACAAGTCCACCTTTAAATTCCTCAAACCTGGAGAAGTGTAGAGGTTTACAGGTACTGCAATGCAGCGCATGTCTAGACTTGTGGTTCAAAGGGTACTAAAGGCGACTGCCTAAGAGTGCTCGGCCTTCGTGCTCAAGGCCAGGAGTAATATGGAGGGTGTAGAGGGCGAAAAGGAATGAGATTTGATGCGAGAAGCGATAGAGAAATGGCCAAGGTATGAAATGAGAAAGAAGGGGGACGCTGTCGACCCAAGGGTGACAGCTCGATGGTGATGGCTCCATATATGCCCTGATGAGAGTTCTTGAGGAAGTATATGGTTTTCATTCAACAAGAGAGTTTGTTCTCCTGTGCCAGATTGATATTAGTTATTTTCCGGGCCGGTAACATTCGTTACTGACAGTTTTTCTATATATATGTAGGTGAGAAATGCAAGGGATGAAAGCTGTCGGGGCTGCGGAGCAGTAGCACGGAACCGCGCACACACGTACCTGCCGTGTGTAATGTATAATGATGGTGTGTTAATGCTATGTAAATGATAATTATGATTTGTTTGTCTGGATGAATTGCTTATTATGAAACGAACGGATAAATGTGAATGAGTAAGGAGCCTTAGAGTTCAGACTCAGCTCAGATGAAAACAAATGAGATAATGATGGTATGTCATGGTAGATTGTTATATATTATATTATCTTGATAAAATGTTTATAAACCGTGGACAGGTTGGCCCTTATTGCACTTTTAAGGGAAATTTTGTCAGTTTTTCCGTATTAGTACATATTTTCTTTTGGTTTTTCATTTATTGTTTTGTCGTGTTTTTGCTTGCACATCATGGCATGCATGTAGGACTCTGTTAGAACCCAATTGTTCTCATTCATGTATTTCATGTTTGCACTTCCATCTTAAGACGCTAAGGGCAGATTCGGGTCGGCTTAACCGAATCCACTAGATTAACGAACGGTTCAGTCGTCAGTGACATTTCCGGGTCGGTTCACGGGTGAGCCGAAACAGGGTGTTACAATATACGTAGGTGAGTATCAAATATAACAGGATGTGCCGAACTTGACGAATGAGCAGTGACATCTTTGCACACACACACATGCCTGCCAATAGGACGCTTAATTATAATGCTAGTAAATGTGTAAAACTTGTTATGAAATATTTTGATGATGTTCAATGCGTGGTGAACATGTTCTGTGAATGAAGTTAGTAATTTTGAAGTTAGAAAACTTCCGGCTATGAGAATATGAGTAGTAGATGACTCAAGACTCAGCCAGGGATCATGACTTGTAAAATTGATGTGATGTTAATAGAATGTGATGTTGTGATATGTTTTTGCTATCTATTATATATATATATATATATATTGTGATATGATGATGTAAAGGATGGTTTCCTCATTGCACTTTTAAGGGAAACCTTATTTGTGTATTTACATGGTGCTTCATAATATTCAAATCGATTACGGTGTGATTTTGATTTTTGGTGTGATTCTTTTCTTCATCATTATATCATTCGCATAGTGTCCTGCTAGATTGTGTATTTCATACATTCATTGTGGCATGTTTTTCACCTTATGACGCTTAGAGTAGATCTCTTCTGATTAAATTCGGGTTGACCAAATTAATTGAATTGAGAATCAGTTTGGTCTCCAGTAACATTTTCAATTCGGTTAATAACAAACCGGATTTACGGTGTTACAACCATGATGTTGAGCCTCCTGACTTTCAGTATCGTAATGCTAGCTTCTTCCACACAAAACACAAACATGCAGCGTTGCGGCGCTAGTTCATACCGTTGTGGCGTTGCCACAATATTTTCAATCCAAATTTAATTTAATTCATACTTAATTAATATGTAATCAAATTCTAAATATTCTAATAAATTAATTACATTATATAACAACTACAAATATTAAATTTTCATGGAATTATCTATTATATCAAATTTTATCATTGAAGCATAAAAAATAATATATTTTCTACTTATTAATACATACATCTAATTATCATATTAAATCAATACAAAAACATGTAAAAAAATTTCAAAGCATAAATTTACAATAAATATATACATATTCATTATAAATTAAATAAACTAATCAAGTTAATTATATAAAACATGTATACAAAAAAATTATAAGCAAAAACTTATTCTTTTCATAAACAATCACACATACATTGAATCCAAACCTTAAGAATTCATTATTCCACTCAATGCTCCAAAAGCAAAACACAATAAATGATTTCTCTTCCCAATAAACCATCCAAATTCAACAAAAAACTTATATGATGCGTTATACACATGTGTCGTAAAAATGAATTATATAAAAATATGATAATTTGATAGAGAAAATAGAGAAAAGAAAACAAACCAAGCAAGCCCTAGCCTCCTCCTCTCCCCCTTCTTGACGTCAAAAATTGTTTAAAGAGAGGGATCGACCTCTCTCTACATTTATATACTAATCGGCATAATTAAATAGAAGTATTTTGGATATTCTATTATAATTAATTAATTAAATGCTAATATAACTTGTTAATTAATTAAATCCTAATATAACTTGTATTTAACCAAAAAGGATGTTTACCACCTTATACCTCTATAAATAAGAGTTCTAAATCTTCAAAACACCTTTCCAAATTCTGTTATTCACTATAATTTTATCACATTAAAATCCATATAATTTACGTCATTTTCTAATAATATAGTCGTATGAACAACTTAAAATGGTTATATCTCACCCCCTGAAAGTTCGCTTTACCTTATCATTTTTTTTAGATTCTTTAGGATGCTTAGGTTTTTTATCCTAAAATTTTAAATTTTTTTGACACGTATTCCAAAAGATAAATTTTTAAAGATGATGCATGAGATCTATCCAAATCTCCAACTTATATAATTTTTCAAGATTATATTTATTCTATTTTCATAATTAAAAATTTTATTCCTTAGTTAATATTTAATGTTTACTTGAAGAACATTTTCAATTAATTATGATTAGGAGTAACCTTCTCAAATAATTTAATTTATTTAATAAATAATTGTATAAAAAATTGACCTTACCTAGAATGGAACCACTTGTATTTATCAAGATATTGTTTTTCTATAATTTACTCCAAATTTTCATTTTTTAAGATCTAAATACTTCAAATCTTTTAATTTGACCAATAATTCAACCCTGCCCCATTTTTACATAAAACCCTGATAAAGTAACACAGAAATCCGAAAATACCCCCCAATGCCCTTCATCATTCATCAACAACACAGCCAACCAACCTTCTCCGGCCTCGACCGGCGGGCGTGTGATGTACGGACAATCGCCGGCGTCCGCCGGCGACTCAGACCGCACCGCCTTTCGGAGGGCCGAGAAGAAGTACAAGCTGTACAAACTGGCCGACAAGAAGTCCAGGTTCTTCCATGTCTGCTCCTAGCTCTTGCTTTTGGCCTGTTTTTATTTTTATTTTTATTTTTGAGCTATCCATTGAGTATCGTCTTGATAAGAAATGTAGGAAAGTATACGCTCCGACCGATCTATCGGATGTTGTCGACTTCAATTCCGTGCTCCAATTGTTTGATCATGGCGAAGGGCTTCCCACCGGCATTTTTCGTCTGGATTGTGATTTCTACCGTCCCGTTTTCTGCTTCGACAGCCGTCCTGGTATCGTATTTTTGTTTAGAGAGATTTTTTTCTCCCCTGGTAGAATATGTGGTGTTTGTTTTTGGTAATTGTTGGTGCTCAGTAATCAATCTGGTGTTCTGGCCTGCTTTTTTCAGTTACTTTAACCTTACCATTGGGGTTTTAGAGGTTCATTTGTTCCAGATCCTTGTTATTGGATTGGTTGTTTCATTAAAATGAGTGAAAAACGGTTTATTTTTCTGATAAATAATCTGTAGAATGCAAAATGTGTTATTCTTATTTGGAATATTTCGCCTCAAATAAGATCGAGCACCATGGGTATGGGTACACTTAATGGTCTGGACTATGTTACATAATTGAGTAGTATCATCGATTGGATGTATTTTCTCATTTGGTTGTGTGCGGTTTCTCCACGCTTCTATGTGGAATTATAGTGGGATTGGCGAAGTTAAAGATGTTGGATATGCAAAAAAGTTACTTATGATCTTGCATAAGATTATCATATGTTCTTAGTCATTTAAAAATGAAAACTTGATCATTAGTGTCTATCACCAAAGTTAAAATAAAGCTCGAGTATTCTATCTTTTTTCTTTTATTATCTTCTCAGTTATATGGACAACATAGGTCACCGTTCTTTTTTGGATCCTTTTCATATTATACGAGTCTCACTTTTTACCTGCCATAAATGCAGGATTTTACTTTATCCCGGGTGCATTAAGTGTTGAAGACCAATGCCACTGGGTAAAAGAGTCTCTAACAGAATTTCCTCAACCTCCTAATAGAACCAACCACACTGCCATTTATGGGCCGATATTAGATTTATTTCTAGCTTCTCAGAACAAGAAAGTGTTGGTTGAAGAGGAAAACCTGGTTGCAGATGCTGAACCAGAACAGTCTTCATTTCCTGGAAATGGCTTAAGATGGGTATTCAGAGATAATTCTGATGTTCCTAAAGGAAATAAATCAGTGGCTGCATCAGTTCTCTTGCAAAAATTACGATGGAGTACTCTTGGGCTGCAGTTTAACTGGACCAAGGTTGTTTCTCTGCATCTTTCTTTTTTCTATCATGCTTTTGCCTCATTTGTTGCCTTAGCCAAAACAAATTGATGCGGAAGACAGATAAGCAACAGGAGTTATGATTGTTTAATCAAAACAGAATGCATAGAAAGGTAGGTAGGATATTCAGATTTACGTCTATAAATTTGATTGATAGTGATCAAGTTGTTCTTGCTTTGGCAGCCTTATTTCAAGCACACTTTTATTTTCTGGGTTTTTCGGATCTTAAAACGAAACATTGTAGGGGATCTTTGATCACAGATGGCAAACCTGGCTCCTTTTGTGCTTTATTTTTTCGTCTTGTAAAATTAGTGATTTCTGTTAATCCTTACACAATTAACTTAATAAACTTGGCAATTATTGTCTAACAGTAACCACCTTGCAATGATGACAGTGTTCTATATCTTAATGTGCTGCAGCGAAATTATGATGTTTCTTTTCCTCACAAAAAGATATCAGATAAACTCAGTATTCTTGCGAAGAAGTTGGCAATGCCTGCCATGCCAGTGGGAACAGAGTTTCGTCCAGAAGGTGCAATAGTAAACTATTTTGGTGAAGGTACATGTTCTTGTCATGCACACAAGATTAGTATTATATGAGGTGTTGATGTTGCTTTTATACCATCATAATGCCGTGATTTGTGATTTGGTGGAAGAAGATGATTAAAGATGCTTTGATACAAGATCAGGATTGCAACCTGATAAATGCTGAGGACAAGTTAAACTGTTTTATCCTAGTGGATAGACTTTCCCTTTTCATTTGTAACTCACCAGTGATATATTGAATACCGTGCACACTACATCCAAACCTGTAGAATTGCTCTACAGCTAGAAAAACCATGGTAATGGTTTCACTTTCACGTATGAACAAACTACAAAGTGTATTTATTCTTGAGTTAGTTTCGGCAATCAAATGTCGTTTATCCCCTTCAGTCTCCTCTGCCTGTTGAATTGCCATACCAGGACATTGCCGCATTTAGATAATCATCATTTATGAAGCTTTGATAATGGACTTAAACAATATGCATCATTTTTACTTTATAATTTTCTTGTTATGATATGAGGTTGCTGCCTTTCTTGTTCAACTTTCCTTGCGTTCAATAGATCACTGTTTTTTTTTTGGATTTTTTAATGTTAGAACACATATTTTGACATTTTCTTTCTGTATGTGCATACATTATTTCATGTAGAAACAATCTGAAAGCCTCCATGAGCACTTTTACCATGTAAGATAACTATCACAAAATTCTCATTCAAAATTATTTTATGGTCAAACGATTTGAAAAGGCATGTGGTGATAATGATTGCATGAGCTGCCCTCTCATGAATGTTGTCTTGTCACTCAGCAACTATTTACTATAGGGCAAAAGTGGGAAAAGAGCACTTGTTTAAAAACATATCTGGTGGAGGCCTCTTTATTATTGAATCGGATTCGAAACTCTGTTAGTAAAAGTTATTTAGCTTTAAACAATGCAACATTTGGATTTTTGTTGGTTCTTTAATCATAATGGGTGGTCATGCTAGCGGGTAGTGGCAAATTTTAGTTACCTAAGGAGTTACTGTTCTCTGATGTATAGGTGACATGCTTGGTGGTCATATAGATGACATGGAAGCAGATTGGACTAAGCCCATTGTGAGCATCAGGTATCATCTTCTGAACCTATTAATTAAGCTATAAAGTGATGCACTGTAAGTTTTGAAATTTTTGGCAAATATAGGCTTCAAATTTATATCCTTCTAACTGAATTGTGCCGCATTCACAGTTTGGGCTGCAAAGCAGTCTTTCTGCTGGGTGGGAAAACTAGAGATGATGCGCCTTTGGCAATGTTCCTTAGAAGTGGTGATGTTGTCCTCATGGCTGGTCCAGCTAGGGAATGTTTCCATGGTTAGTTTTTGTTTTGTCCTTGTCAATTTTAAATTCTATAAGTTATATGGCCTTATCTTCTCATTACGAAGTTTGGAAATAAATGTAATTGTAGATGGTTAATCTTTTGGTCTTACTGCTGTAAGTCCTTTGAGTCTAAGCAATTTTCTTCATTAATTTGATAATATCTGTAATAAAAAATTAGGGAAAGCTAAAGTGAACTTTTGGTTCATTATGGTTCTTTAATTTTTATATATTGTCTTATTACTAATGTCTTGCCACCTAAATTATCATCAAACATTTGATGCTGCCGCTAATTTTGCAGGCTTACCTCGAATATTTTCAGAAGAGAATTTCAGACACTTCAAATCTTATGAACAAGCTTTCAAACCCAGAGGATATTTATTATGCAGAATATATCAGAACTTCAAGAATTAACATTAACATAAGGCAGGTGTTCTAAGCAACTATTTCCATGCCCTTTCAGATGGCAGTTTTTAATCGGCTGTATCCTAAGGGATTTTGTGTAGCAATTTCAAATCCTCTCATATATGTTGGTTGTGTGATGTACCAAAAAGAAGAGTAGAGTAGATTTTTCACTTCAATGTCATCCACATTCCGGCTCCTGTTATGGGTGAAGTGTTCGCTTGATGAGATGTGTCATAGAAGGCTTGATTGACCATAGGTACGTTTGATTTTGTTTATTACATGGAATTTAACCCATTATTCTTGGGAGCCAGATATGGTGTTACAGATAGTTTCAGGTGAACGAGTGTGGGTAAGCCCACGAGATGAAGCCGACCCTAAAATTGAAAACAAGAAGCCGTGTGAGTTGAAATAAATAAATAAATAATATATATATATATATATATATATATATATTTGCATGAATCAGCAAAAGTGTATAGTTTAATTGTGAGGGCAGGTATCAATCTGAATGATTTTTTTTCTTTTTACCAAATTGAAATTAGAACTGCGTGTTAGAATTTTATGCTATCTGCTAAGTAATATGTAATTTTTTGTTCCAAGCAGCAATGGAGTATGTAGTGATTTTAAAGGGGCTTTATGGTTTCCAACAACGTTTACATTCTTGAATTTGCGAAAATAAATGGCATCAGCTATGTATATGGAGCGTAGGAGTTTAAAGGGGTTCATATATTTTCTTTGAGCTATATACCAGACGAGTAAAAATTGAATATTAATCAGTAGGAGAAATAGATATAATTATCGAAAAAAATAGGAAAAATTAAGAACATAAAAAAATGTCATCACCCAGTTTGTTTTGAAAGAACAAAATGGACAATAAAAAATATATAATTTGTTGAGAGTGGGATTTGAATCCACCCAATGGACAATATAAGATATGAAAGATACGGGGACAATATAAAATGAGTGATTTGAATCACCAATATAAATATATGAAGATACGGGACAATATAAAATGTATGTTGAGAGTGGGATTTGAACCCACGCCCTTTCGGACCAGAACCTTAATCTGGCGCCTTAGACCAACTCGGCCATCTCAACTTATGTGCGTACTTTCTCCCTTTATTTATATAATGCTAAAAATATTGATTCACCACGTACGCACCACGCTCTAGTGGAAGAGCCGTACCACACATTCCCGCCACCACGGATACATCACTTTTCTTTTTCAGGTTCTACTAAATTAATTAATATAAAGAGATAAAAAATTTGTCAATTCATAAACAATAATTTATGGAAAAATATCAATTTTTTATTAAAAATTATTTTTCAAGTATTTTGTGGTAAGATCTTCTTTTGAAAATTTTATGACATTAAATTTTTGTAAAAAATAAAAAGAAATTTATTATAAAAAATTTACATCATATGTTTATATTATAACCAATTTTCTATAAATTATAGCTAATAAAATTTTATAAATTTTAATATTTTTTCCATAACCAATCAAAATTAGGAAACAAATTAGGACACTAGTGGTACTTCAATTTAAAACTAACCAAAAACTATGCAATGCGGGGGTACATTTAAACTTTTTAATAGTATATATATTAGAAATGTAGAAAATTTATTTTAAAAATATTATTATTTTATTTTTTAAATAAAATAAATAATATTTATTTCATTTTATTAAACAATATGTGTGTGTGTAAATATTAAAAGTAATTTTACTTTTAAGAAGTAAAAAAATTAGTAATTAAGTGCAATTATTTTTAAAATTTTTAATTCAAATAAAATTATACTCTAAGTTTTTTCTTAATAATAAATAATCATATATAAATAAATAAATAAGTAAATATGTAAAAATCTAAATTAATTATGTTTTATTAAGTAACAAATTTAATTTGGGTAGTGTAATTATAAATACATTAAAACTTATCAATATTTTAAAATATTTAATTCAAATGAAATTATGCTTTTAGGCCAGATTCAATCTACCACAACTAAAGAATGGCCGAATAAAAAATTAAAACGAACAGTTTAATTGAAGGGAGTTCATAGTTAAAACAACAAATTGGGACACTGAACCATTTGTTCTTTTATTAAAGTGTGAACGACGTATTAAATTAAACACATTAACCACGCATTCACTTGACAGCCACCCACGTCCCAAACCCAGTCCAGAGCCTTCTCAACACCCGTGCCATGCATCAGACCCGTCCACAGTGACTCACCGATGCACACGCCCCGACCGATGCGTACAAGTTGCACCCAAGATCTTGTTCATGGCCACCGCGCAAAGTAGAGGTCAACAAGCAGACGGCACATCACAGAAAATCCAGCACTACTCCAACCTTGTCCTCCTCCAACCACGAAAAATCTCACATAATTGCCCCCTCACCCCCTGGCTTCTCGTGGCCAACTCCCTCACCACCTACCTCCTGATACCCCCCCACCCTTATCAATCCACAAAGAGTAGAGCTCTAGCTACTTAGCTAGCTGTAGTAAATTGGTTCCAACAAAAACAAACTCGGAGGAATTAATTGGTTATGGGTCCGATAGTGGTGGCGTCGCAGTTGGCGGCGGGGCTTGGGGTGTTGGCAGGGGCGGTGCTGGTGAAGCAGGTGATGGACAGCAAGCCCATGGCCGGCGGGTTGCCCAGGTGCGCCTCCTGCAATGGGACGGGTCGGGCTACGTGTATGTGCACGAGATGGTCCGACGGCGACGTGGGTTGTCGGAGTTGTGCCGGCTCGGGTCGTATGGCTTGTAGTAGCTGCGGCGGCTCCGGCACCGGCCGGCCTCTTCCTGTTCAAATTTCTGTGAGAGACAATCCGCCCTTTTAAAAATTGATTGATGATAGTGTAATCGAATACTTGTATATTTATTACACTACGTAGCTTCACTTTTCTTATCACATATATGTGACCCTTTCACGAATATATATACATTCTGTGGTAACTAGAATTTGTGATATCCATGGAGCTTTATTGTCATTGTTGTAATTGTCATCTATATTTGATGTTGATTACAAGTGAGGAGGATGATATATATATATGATGCACTTTTACCTACTGATTATGTCTCGTGTGTGAGTTGTTCTGTGCTGCTGTTCTTTCGCTTGTTTACGGTCAAGACCGGGTTCTTGTTTTCATGTCTTTAAAATGGTGCAAGCTTGTAACTGGAACAAAGAAAGTTAAACTTACTCTGAAACAGCCTTCTTCGCCAAAAGAAGGCATTCATAAAGGAAGATTTTTAGTAATGGAAGTGTTTTAGTCACGTCCGAGTGAAGTGTGTCTCGAATTTGCCTGGCATTTTCAAACTTACTAAGTTGGAGAAAAAATATTCACTTAAAAAATATTCAATTAGTAAAATTTTAATATTCCTGCAACAGCAAATACCCAGCTAATTCAAGCGTGGCTAAAAATTTTCTTATCATTTGACATAGGTTTTGCACGGCGATTACAAAAAGATAAACCAAATGAAAATTCAAGAACATGAACCAACTGCTTATCTCGAAATTCTTGATATAGTCCGTCCTTAAACTTATCTTCGTTTACAGAAGAATATCTATTGATCATGTTGATATACGGAAATTTTTTTGTTAAACAACACATTGATTTATACATTATCATCATTGTTACCTAGCAGTCTCTCCTTCTCGGGGGGATATCGGTGAGATCGTTCATGGAGAGCTGCAGACTTGGCTTGAGAGTCATCTTGTTCCATTCATTTTCTACACGAAAAAATACCCATTGAAATCTGCGAAGCATTTCCAATGCAGTGATAGTGAACACAGTCAGGTAATTGTGGCGAAGATGAGCCGATAGCTTGTAAGTCCATGCACAGCGGAGGATTAAGTTGCTCCCAATGGCCCAATAATACACCTAAAATATCATGTGCTTTGGCTAAATAAGCATTAAGAAACAAGAAAAAACTGTTATCCAGCGAGTGAGAGAGCTTACCCATTGACGCCCATACAAAAGATTTGAACATAGATGTGGATTTTAACTTAAAAAATTTGAGAGAGCACACTGCAGAAAGTGGGGGAAAGGAATTATTGACAATCATGGAGAGAACTAAAAAATCATGCATTATGACAATACCTTAAGTCCCAATCACGAGTAACATCCCAGTAAAATGAATAGAATGAGTTTATAAGGCTTGAGAAGAGCCACAAGGGACGATAAAATCCCGTCCAATTATCAGGCAGTACATGATATTTTAGAGCTGAGAGAAAAATTACTGGAACGGCTGTTGAGTACTTTAAAGCTGCAGACCACCAAAAGAAAAACAGGGTCATTATGATTCAGAAAATACAAGAGACTTTAACTTTTCAACAAAACAACAAAGTGCTCATGAATAGAGATACAATCACTGAGAGAATTTTACCATTCCACAGGGATGCTTTTTCATTTGTATCTTTGTACTGCCTAAGGCATTGGAAGAGGCGACATAGATAAGGTAGGCCAAGCACTAAAGGAATTGCAACAGAATGGCTGCCGCAGACAGAATCGGCTTCAAACCAGGCAATAGTTGCAACCTATATTTTGTTTGTTCACAGAATTAGCAAACATCGGTTGAAAAGAATGACAACTTTTACCGTCAAAACCATTAAATTTCGTACTTCCATTCCAGACAAAAAGCTACAAAGAATATAAAGTGGCTTAAATAAACTTAGATTAAACCAAAAAGCAAGTTCAGTGTCCAGAATTTACCTGTCTATGGACCATTCTGCACACAGAACGCTCCAAGTCTGAGAAAACCTGCTCAAAATGTCATAATTAACACATCAGCGGAATTACTTTCAATATTATTTCCTAAATATATAGATCTTCTAAATTTATATAAGACATAAAGAAGTTAAAGCATTTCATCAAGTTATTCAACCTTCTCATCAGTAACTCATATGATAGAACTTGCTGCCATTTACATTATTTTTTGCTTTCTCATGATAAACAATCAACTTTATTGGTAAGAAATAAAACTCAGCATTCTTTAAATATAAAGACCTAATAAATCATGTAATTTGAACACAGAACCTCAAATACTAATATCTAAACAATTATGAACTACAACAATAATTATTATTCAATATGACAAAATTGAGTGCAAGAGCCATGGTGCCCTGTACCTTAGACATAGAAGTAAATATATCTGCCAAGAAAAATCTGACAAACGGTTATGGCCTGTAATGACCAAAAAGTGGATGTGTTATGCCAGCAAGAATATCAAGGATCGTAACCAATTAAAAACCAATATTTGAGCAAAAATTTACCATCTAACCAATTTATAAAATTCTAAACTTAAATGAAATGGATAAAATAACCTACCTGGAATGGAAGTAGTATTCTATAGATTGTCCTTAGGAGATAATAACGAGATGACAAGTGAAAAATATCAAAAGGAAATATAAGAAGCATGAAAACTACAGCATAAAGAATCACCTGCAGTTAAAGCATACAAAAATTTTCATTAATATTTACAGAAAACACAAACACGAATTCCATACAAATTTAAACATAAGCCTTCATAGGAGAGAAAAAAGGCAAATTGTATTTATCCTTCATTAAGCTAGTTACATTTTTTCTAATGTTATGCCATCCGATTCAATCATGAAAAAGCAGAAAATATATAAGACACTTAAATCTCAGTTCCAAACCCTTTTCTAAACAAGTGAGCATTTAAAATTACTCATCATCATAAAGGTTAATCAAGCAGGCAGCAAGAGAATATACTGAAATGCTCTTCCAGCAGTGCACATATAGCTGCTTATAGGGAAAAAAAGAAAAATTAATTAAATAACTAAAACGATAAAAACAAACAAACTCTGATGGGTAAAAACAAAAATTTCTATGCCCTATAGGTAAGTTAGCTGTCATCATTATCATCATTATCATCATTGTATCCTTCTACAAAATCCCAAATTCTATGGTCAAGTTAGTAAGGGCATGAAATTAAACTCCACTCTAGTCACATTTATGGTACGTACTTCCCACATTCCTTACAGTTCTTCATTGTAACTGCAGAACACTAGTTGGTGTATTAGCCAGACCGAGTTTGTTGTCTGGGAATTGCTAAGATAGATCAACTGAAATCATAACACATTTCCATGTTTGAAGAAGAAATTTATTCCCCAAACCTCTGAGATATTAAATTACACCTTGCTAAGACAATCTGATCAATATCTTCCTGAAGCCAAAAGAAAAGCATTAAAAACTCAGTTTACTAGATTCTGAAAACCCCATATTTTGTCATACAACGGAATGGTACTGATATATTACTTATTCAGACAAACAAATTTACTATTACGCATACCACTATGACTGGTCCCTTCACTAGATCTTTTAGTATGACTTCGTTTAAGTATAAAAATAAAGTCTACAGTCTAATTACCTTCAAAAGAATGGACTAAAAGAAAGAGCTTCAGCAACTTGCAGTCATACAAGAAATCGTGAAATGCTAATTAAGTTTAGAGCACTATTACGGCATCTGAATGTATCAGCTAAAATTAAGAGAAGAGCTAGATAGTACACTGGTTGTGAGGCTGCCAGAGAGACTTCCCCATGGGAGTAGAGGTAAAGGCAAGCAGCCATGCTGGTTGGAACGACAATTGTCATCCAAGTTGCAGACTGACCAGACAAAACAAGGACCCAAATAAATATAAGTGCATTATCGAATATAAAAACATAACACAAAAACAAGCCTTATCAAGCAAATGTGGGCAACGTACCTTCCATATTTCTCTGTGTGTTAGATGATTGAGGTCAAGATCAAATATTTTTGCATAGTTCACAGATGACTGAGCAAAAACCAACAAATTCACTCTCCCAAAGCCAAACCATCATAGTCTAGAACAAGAAACAACAAAAAAAAGCATAGGTGAACAAGCTTGGTACCATGCATACTGATTATCGAAACATTTATTGCTCATGTGATATCAAAGGGTAAGTAATACTCACCAAAAGAAGAAGAGGATTGTAATACAAAAATGCTTCGATAAAGAAATAAATCCCGCTTATCAGCACTCATTCTCATGACAGAGTCCCAGCTTGTCTGAAACGAGAAATATATAAGGCCACAAGTAACAAGCTAACAAATAAATAAATACAGAGGCAGATAAAACACACACCTTGCAACAACAAAGACCCCATATGAGAAACAGCACGACCTGAAATATGTCAGCAGACATGTAATTCATCATCACCATCATTAAGAAATAAAACCTTACATAATATGGGAGGAAGCTAACATGTGGCAACAAAATGAAAACAGATTATTAATGACTAACAGAAAAAAGTTAATTTACAATAATAGAATCTGGCAAGATAGATATGAGAAATGAAGCTTATTATTTCAATTGTTGGCCAAAGCATTTTAATCAACCAAGTGCTTTGTAAATGGGCTTAGCACACTTAAAATAAATGTGATTAGAAAAGCCACATAGTATGCCTACTTGCATATTTATAAAACCTTTCTATCACATTATACAGTTGTTGTCTACAATTATATTTAAATTTGAATATTTTTATTTTCGAAGCTTCTCCGTTGTTGCACAAATCAGATTGAGGCATAAGAATTACTTATAATTGTAAAAGTTCTATAATTAGCCAATCATCTTATGTTAGTTAACTTTCACAATTAGATTGCCACGTGGACATCCTAAATTAGATTTCAAATTAAAAGTTCAACTTTGTACATATTTTGATCATTGAATGCTTTGATGTTATTGATGCATTGATAGCTGTCAAGAAACGTGAAAAATATGCAGATCAGGATAATATTTATATAAAAAGAAAGAACTTATATGGCTACAGCATAAGGAGAGACTGTTTAAAACTTCATCAAACCCTAAGGGAAAAAGAAAGGCCACTTTTGAGTATTTAGAAATGGTACCACCCCAAGTGTGCAACAGAAGGATGGTGACTGAATATGCAATCAGAAAGAGCTACAGCCATCCACCATAAAAACTTGGCAATACTCTTACAACTTCTATTATGATAGGTTATCTTAAAAAATCCAGAAATAAACCAACCTAGTGACAAGATATAAGAAAAGGCAATAATAGTTTTCACATCTCAAGAAAACTATGCTCAAAAGTAATGTACACAAAGAACAATGGAACGAGTGCTCATTTATCATTCACTATATAAACAAACCTTGAATCTCCAAAGAAAATCAGGTGACGGAATTACAGATATCCCAGGAATTGATGAATGCAAAGTCTTCATCTCATTCTCTTCCAAGGAAGCAACAAATACATTAACAGAGCTTGTTTCTCCTAGAAAAAATCAAAAGTAATAACTGAGAAATAGAACATCAACAGGACTATGGCTGACAGAAGCAAACCATTACAAATTTGCACAACAAAAAAAGGCCTCCAATCAACTTTCTCCTCACAAAGTCAAACAGAAGTTATCCACGAAGTATTAATTATCCCACCCTCTCAACAGACTTTCGAGTATCCTACCAGGTAAATGAAGGAATCTCATATATTCAATATTACAAGGAAAGTTTTATTGGCTTTCTAATATATATGATTTTGATCACTGGTTTCCACCACCCATTCATATGACAGACACAAGAGCGCACTCATGTAATTCTTTGTAAAAAACCTAGATTTTCTTTCTCTAAATTGTCTAATAAAAACCCAAAAGAATAGTTAGTCAAGAATAAAAAGAGGACAACTAAACACAAAAGTAAAAAGAATAAACTACCCGGATCAGATAGAATGTGTTTGCTGGTAGCACGCCTTAGAAGAGGGCTTGCAGAGATTGTTATAGGAGATCCAAACATAATGATAGACACATAAGCAATGCCTTCCAAGAATCAAAACCTGAATCATCAAGAAAGACCTAGAAACATAATGTCAGATTCAGCAACATAGCAAGTTTCATTTAGCAAGTTTTTGTGGTTAATTGCATGCAATTTGAAAACAAAAAATAAAGTAAACCAATTAAGTGATGAAACTGGCAAACATAAATGCAAGGATTTTAATGCCTTGTGAAAAATATGTCATATACTAAGTCGGGTTTTGGACAAAAATCTTATTCCGACACTCTACACAATCGTAAACTACATCCAAGCTCAAATCTTTGAAGTCCATATCATTCCAGGAAGCCTCTATGCATCTTCTTTCAGGCTTCCTCTACTCATCTTTTGCACATTACATTGTAGTAGATCAAATCTTTTCACCACTTTCTAGGGGATCTACAATGCGATTGTAAGGAGATGTGGTCTAAAATTTTATAATCTGCAATAGAGAAGCAGGGGAAAACTGAAAAGAACATGGATGGAGGCTATGCAGAGTGAAAAACAAAATATAGAACCTAAAACATACAAAATCACAAAATAGAGAAGGTAGAATACATAACACCAGGCATACTTGATGATGTAGGGCATCTTCTTAGTTTTGGAGTGTCATTGCTTAATGAAAAATAAGTCTCATGTTAAAATTTCTACTCTGATTAAGATTTTATTTCTATTTTTTTAATTAAATTCGAGCATTTAAGAAGTTGATTAGGTAAAAACATTTTTCTGCAATGAATTCAAGTTAGAAGGCAACCCCTTGAATTTTGTGCCTTCTTCATTTATTCTATTATTTATATTGCATGTCGCATTACTTTATATTTCTAGGGTAGGCTGAACCTTTACCAACCTAAGCCAAAATGTTGATGAACACAAGCTCTAGTCTGGCTAATAGAAAAAGCTACCGTTTCCAGTTATCATTAAGCAATGTTTGTGGTTTGAAGACACAACAACAGCATAATATAAAATTTTAAATTAGCAAATTAAAAAAAGAAAAAGAATTCTAGTATATAAGCTTCTTCTTCTTCTTCCACAATGAGTAAACATTAAATTTTCGAATTCAAAAGAACAGGAGTTTCAAGGGCGGCTTCTTCTACCACCATAATCCCAAAAAGTCAGGATCTTACAAATGGGAAAGCTTTCACCACCAGATAACCTTCCTGGCACCAATCCGGGCGGCTTCTTCTACCACCATAATCCCAAAAAAGTCAGGATCTTACAAATGGGAAAGCTTTCACCACCAGATAACCTTCCTGGCACCAATCCTCCTTCTTTACTCGGCCTTGATGCACAAGCAATAGTCAAGTTTTGGCCTCTCAATTCAAGCACAACTTATACATCTCATACCACATTATAAAACAACATGGCCAATAAACAAGGGTCCTCTACATATCCACATATATCCTTAGAAACACGCACTCAATTCCAATCTCAGAAACATCCAACAGCATAAATTGACAACTCCGCGTCAACTGATAGGCACATATAAATAAATGTAGAAGAGATTAATCACCTATACAGATAACGTACCTAAATAGTTCCCTAGAAACACACTCAATTCCGATCTCAATAACATCCAACAATGAAAATCATGAACTCCATCAATTGACAGGTATAAATAAATAAATGCAAATCAGATGACATATCTACGCAGTTCCTTAGAAACACACACTCAATTCCGATGTCGGCAACATCCAACAATGCAAATTAACAACTCCATCAATTAAAAGGTGTACATATAAAATGATAAAATAAATGTATGAGAGAGCAATCACCAAATCAGGCAATGATGAGCATCCACAAGACACGGAGATACAAGAGCCTGGATCTACTAGCACATGCTACAAAAAGCAACAGTTTTGAAAGAGAAGAAGCAAGAAATGGGGAGATGGATCGCCGATCAGCAAAGACGGAAACTATGAGGGAATGCGAGGGGTTTGGGCAGTGGGAGATTTGGATGAGAAGGCAAGACAACGCGTGTTAGGCCACTTCCCATTTCCATGGCAGAAGGAAAGAATTAACGGTAGGGCCCACCTATCTCTGTTCGTTAGTTTTTGAGTCATTTGTCATAATTTCTATTTTTTTAAAAAAAACTTGTATTTTGCAATCACACACTAGACAAGGCGATGAATACTTTTAGTCATCGTAAATCCTCCGAAAAATAATTTTAAAAATACAAATTTTGTAAAATATTTAACTAAAATATTACTTAAATAGGGCGGTAAGCTAATTTATACTTGCTTTAATTAAAAAACTTAGAGTATAATTCTAATTAAATTAAAAATCTTTAAAAATAAATTTTATTTAGTAATTAAAATTTTCATTATTGAACTTAATTATTTTGATATTTGTGTAGAAATATATTTTTGTTAAATATAAATAAATATTCATTATTTTTATTTACAAATAATATCATAAGAATTTTAAAATTAATTTTTATATTCTTAATATATATTATAAATTAATTTTAAATATAATCCACGTAGGTCTTTGACTAGTTATATATAATATATGATGTGAAATGAAACTATATTTATCATATGCATGTTTTAATAAAAAAGGTTTATGTTGATTTTTTTATATAATTTTAAAACATGGTTTTATTATGAGAGATTTATGGATAAAGGTCAGTATCATCCACAATTCACAATTTTAGGGAACAATTATCTATATTTATGGTTTGAGGGTAAAATAATAATAATAATAATTTAAATAAGTATTAAAGGGCTCATAACATTATTGTGAGGTCATAATTGACCACAATGTAAAAAAAACTAAAATATGATAAAAGCAAAAAAACTTCGGTGCTTTGATGTAAGAAGGTTAGACCTATACTTACTTTCTTATTTATCATGATATAGTTGACATACACTTACAACTTTAATGTAAAATCCTCTCTCACATATATTGGATTAGCACTTCATAAAATAGATAAAAACATTCTTAATCATTTGTACTAAGTAACTTATATTTTGCAATCACCGTATAGACAAAATGATGAATACTTTTAGTCATCATATATTCTCTAAAAAATAATTTAAAAACTAAAAAATTTGAAAAATATTTAACTACAATATTATTTAAACATGGAGGTGAGATGATCTTGGCATCTCATGACCAAATTAGGTAAAGCAAGATGGGGAAAGGATAGTTTGTGGAGGTGAGGCCTAAAAAAGTCCATTTAGTTGTTTTGAAATTACATTAAAAAATGTAAATTTGGAAGAAAAAATTTCCTTTTATTTGGATGTCCTGAAATTTACTCAAAAAACTTTATTTTCAGTTAAAACAAATCTATGTAAAAATTTTATGAAGTAACCATTTCTTGTAAAAAATATAAGAAAATGGAAAGAATTTTGGGAGACACATGTTGGAAAAAATGTTTTACTTTTACCTCATTGTTCTACTACCCAAACATGTATATAAAATCTTTAAAATTTTTATGTGATTTTATTTCATTGTATTTTCATTTCCTATGAAAATATTTTTTCATTTACACTATTTTATGCCAATGAAGATCCATTCGGTTGACGCAAAAATAATGTAAATAAAAAAATCATATGAAATAGAAATGAAATTAAATTAAATGACATGAAAATTTTAAAAATTCCCTTTACACGTTTAAATAGTAGAAAAATAACATAAAAATAAAATATTTCTTCTCATGTTTATGTGCATTCCCCGTGTTTCTTCAAAAAAATTTTATTTTTCATAAGATATAGCCTTATTTTGACTGAAATTAAAATTTTCTCTTACTAAATTTCAAAGCACTAAAAAATAAGAAAATTTATGACTTCTAAATTTTACATTTTTATCGTATAATTTCAAAACAACAAATGGACCATGAGAGTAGTCTTGTTATCATTGTAATATATTTCCTTTTTTTGATATTATGCAAAACTTCACACCTGATAACATAATATAACTTCACCTTCTAATAGCTCCAAATAAATTAAATCATAATTTCAAATATAACTTTTTAAGGAAAAAAGGTTACAAGTTATTCATAATTACAAATAGGGTTAAGATTTTTTTATGTAAGTGTCCGTTTGATTTGATTGGGTGAAAAAATAATAATAGAACACTTAAAATATAAAAATCCATGAACAAAAATTAATCTCTATTATACATACATATATATATATTATTTTTAATGAAAATATACTAAAGTAATGCACGAAAAAACCTATTTGACACCCAAAAAAATTAATCTCTATTATATATATTTATTTCCAATGGTCAAACAGGGGAGAGGGAGCAGTTCCAGATATGAGATGATGGCTACGCTTAACAGTGATTGCCCAGAGGGTGAGCCCATCCAAATAAACTTGTCATCAGAGTTACTGTTGGGGAGAGGCAGGTACATGCATCATCGGGGTGGAAAACTTGGATTGATTAGTTTTTATTTCATCTTGTTGATGAGAGTTGATACTAGTTGTGATACAAGGTCCTGAAAATGTGGGTTCAATCTTGGAACAAATTCAGGAGTTCCAGGAACCCCAGGGTCCAATCCAAGCTTAGCCTCATTGCCTGAACCAAGCTTCCAAAAACAATTTCCTTTAAGATAATTAAAACCTGTCATAATGCCCTTTTTTAGGGGTGATGAATATGAGGTCTTCAAAGTCTATGGTGCTCACCATCCAGTCAATTTGCCATATTTTGCATAGAGTAATTTAGAAATTAAAGCATGAGGTTCAGAAGCCGCTCTCCAGGCCAGCTTTGTAAGTGGAGCAAGACTCATATTAGACAGATCATGGATTCCGGTTCCTCCATGTCCTTTGGGTTGACAAATATTTCTTTCCGACTTAACAGTCTGCAAAATTTGTTACTTAGCTTGCCCCACCAACACTTTGCCGGTTGGAGATTGATGTTTTAGATAATCTTCTTCGGCACTTTGTAGCAGCTTATTAAATAATTAGTCATCACATTCGATACAGATTGGGTTAGGATTGACCTTCCTGCATGTTAGAGTTTAACTTCATTCCAGCTTTTGATATTTCTTTCAACCTTTTGGAGTATCGGCATGAACCATTCAACTGATTTTGTCCCCCAATAAACAGGGAATCCCAGATAGGAAAGACCTTGTGGTAGGATTGACATTCCAAGCACTCTAGTGATAAATCTAGTAGTTGTTGGGCAGACTTTAGGGAGCAAATGAATCTGACTTTGAGCAGTTAATAGATTGCCCAGAGATTGCTGTGAAGTGATCAAGGATGGCTCGCAAGTTTGAGACATCATTTGTATTTGATTTACAGAATATTAAAAGATCATCTGCAAATAAAAGATGAGAAATGAGAGGGGGCGTTCTTGGCAATTTTGATACCAGTAATGTTTCTTTTAGATGTAGCTTTCTCAATCATTCTGGGGAGCAACTCAGTGAAAAGCACGAATATGTAAGGAGAGGGGGTCTCCTCGTCTAATTCCTCTTGAAGGCTTGGAAGCTCCATAAGGAGCACCATCAATGATAACAGAGATTGTTGTTGTGGAAATACATTGTTATATGAGATTGCACCATTGAGTGGAATATCCAAGAGAGCTAAGAATGTTGATGACTAGTTTCCATTCTACTCTGTCAAATGCTTGGACAAGTCAATCTTAACTGCATAGCCCCTTGGTCCTTTTCTTCCAGACTTGACAAGTTTGAAACAATCCATTGCAATTATGACGTTGTCAGTAATCTGCCTGCCTTTATGAAGGCTGGTTGACTATGGTTGGTAATGTTTCTCCAAATCTATCAACTACAATTTTAGAGATAATCTTGTACAATTAACAGCAAAAATCAATGGGTCTGTAATCTTCAGCACATTGAGCTCTCTTCATCTTTGGAATTGGGACCATATAGGTGTCGTTGAGAGAGCCCAACCCATGTCTTACAGAGAAGAAATCCCCAATGAAATTACAAACTGATGATCCTATTACATTCCAAGATGATTGAAGAACTCACCATTCAGTTCATCAGGACCTGGCGCTTTCCCAGAACTTAGGGACTTTACTATATTGAGAATTTCAATGTCAGACGGTGGACAGATCAGCCTAAAATTCTGTTCATCAGTGATGACTGTAGGGAAGAGATTGGGAATAAGAGGATCATCTCCAATAGCAGAAGATGTCATAAGGTTGCTCCAGTGGTCAGTTAAAACTCTCCCAATGCTATCATTTTCTTGCACCCGCATTGCCCTGGGGTGCTTGATGCCGAGAATTTTGTTTTTCCTTCTGCGGGCATTGAACTTCCTGTGGAAATATTTAGTGTTTCTGTCGTCTAAAAGAATCTTATCATTTTGTGCCTTTTGCTTCCAATGACTCTCTTGAACCAGCGGAAGGTGGTTTAGAAGCACTTTTTTTGTATGTATTGTGTGTGAGAGTAGCTAGAAAAAGAGATTTGGAGGTCCATTTCCAGCTTCCTAATTTCTGTTTCCAGTTTTCCAAATTTCTCCCTATTCCAGTCGGAAAGGCTTGTTTGTTAGTTGTGAATATACTGAATCAAGTTGTCAGTATGGGCATTCCAATTACGCTGAATGATATCCTGATAGTCTTCATCATGTGCCCATAAATTTAAAAATCTGAATCCTCTTGGGATTCACATTTAAAAGAATTGGAATGTGACCAGAAGAGTTGGGGGGATGGCGGAAAGCGGTAGCATCAGGAAAGATGTCAAGCCAATCTCTGTTAGCAAAAGATCTGTGAAGCCTAAGCCATTATAGATCCTCTACCATCTTGTCATTTCCACCAGGTGTGTCTTTCAGCAACAAAGCCTAAGTCAATTAAGCCTGCAGATTTAATTACCGTAAGAAGATTTTTTTGCATCTGCTGATCCCAACAACCTCCACATTTCTCTGTGGGTAAAATGGTGAAATTTAAGCCCCCCATAATTAAGAAAGGTCCAACTGGCCATAGAGGGAGGAGAGATTTGAAGAATTGCATTTTGTTCTCTCTCTTAGCCTCACCGTATACTCCAAAAAAATCAAAGGAGTTATGATCTTCAAAGTGAGCGAGCTTTCCTCAGACAAGTCTGCTATTCCTTTTTGAACTGACGAAGCTTACAGTTTCTTTCTTATATCAAAAAATCCAACCCCCTGATCGACCAATAGATGGCTCACCAAGAAAAGAATAGTCATTCGAATATAAGGAAAGGAGTGGTGAGAGGTCGGACTCCACCCGAGTTTCCACAACAAAGATTACATCTGAGCAGCGAATACTAACGAGTCTCTTTATGTCGATACGAAACAATTTCCGTTTGGCCCCTCTACAATTCGAAGACACAATCTTTAACATAGTGAAGGGAAATAATATTCTCCAGTAATAGATAAACAAGCTGAGAACAACGACAAGAGCTGACTTTGGAGATTGTTTGTGACCTACACAGCAGAATATCCTCGGTAGCCTGATCTGCAGAGAGTTTATAGGATTCTTCTTTTATCGTCTTTGGGAAACACTCTTAGCATTCGCTGTTATGCATCTCCTCTCTATGAGTAGACTAGCTACTGGAGGATACTTTATGTGGTAGAGAACTAGAGATCACGAGATTGAAAGTCTCAAGCATGCACCAATTAAAACAACGCGAGCAGCAACAATTCCTCATCATGCGAAGGCACGAAACCCAACAACCACAGTCGCTCACCATCACCCCATTTTTGAGTCGTTGCCGAATTGAACAGCCTTCAAAAAACAAAAAAATTTTGAGAGACCCTGCCTTTGCCCTTCACTAAATGCTAGAGTTAAAAAATCAACCTTTTCCCAATATTTGTTTAGATAGCACAAGATTGGGCATACGCATTCTCTTCTACCCCGACCAAGCACCCTTGCCATCACCTCCTCCCTCTTTCCCCAAGTACCCTTTCTCCTGTTTTATCGTCATCATGGGCAAGTTAACTGCAATGCGGGAAGGAATGAGGGGTGATAATGGCAATTTGGAGTGGGGTGACAACGGCGATTGGAGAGCTGAAGAGTAAAAAGCTCGCAACTATAGAGTTGAAGCAGTGATAAGGAAAAGAATAGTAGAGTAGAGACTTAACTACGACGGCTACGGGCAGGACATCGACGGCGGACTGGGTGAGGGCGATGCCCTTAAACTTGCAGGGTGGTGTAGTTGTTGCAGGAATTTTCTCTGGAAGAGGTCATATTGGCCTTGGATACTATCCATAAAAATAGCAATAGCAGCAAATGGCAGGAAGAGCACCTCTTCCATTGGAGAGAGGGACAGCCTCCACTCTGCTGGAGATGTTGGGCGCCCACGCCACCTTGTTCTGATGACGATGATGCTCCTACAACGGTGCCAGAGGAAAGACGATCCGCCGCAAGGGCCAAATTGATGCCTGCAGTATGGCTACGCAGTAGGCCAGAGTTAGGGCCGAGCTTTGGTACGCGCGCGCGCGCGCGTTGAACGGTTCGTCGTGGCTCGGTTCACACTATTTCCTCTTAAAAGGTTCTGTTGTTATATTATATTGCGTTTGTTAACCGATTGTTAAATTTTTACCGTTTAAAATATAATAAATTAATTATATTAAGTACATTATAAATTATAATTATCTAAACTAATTTTATATTCCTAATATATAAAATATTCTAACAATTTAAATTATAATAAACTAATATCACAAAGTAGGAAATAAGTAAGTATAAAAATTAAATTGATAATCTCATCAAATGAAAACTTTAACAATTAAATATTTTAAGATGAAGGTCATGATTTAAATAAATTTTATACTTGAGTAAATAAAAATTGGTTATATAGGTAAAACGATTATAATAGAGTCTTCTATCATTATCATTTGTATTTGTAGTCGGCGGGGTTAAATTAACTAAACTTTACACCATTTTCTTGTATGGCTAAATAAGTTTTTCACAGTTATTATTCTCTTTAATGTGGTACGGTTGGTAAATCAACTGTTTAGAGCCCTAGTTGTATGAATCTCAAGCTCGAGATCCAGATGTCTATGTTATTTAGAAAAAAGAGGGTTTTGGTTGATTTTTTATTTCTTATAGATTTTAAGTCTTACACTTTTATAACGGTCATACCTTTATTATTTTTACTAACATTTGTCCCGGGTTGTTTTATGTAATTATTACTTATTGTTGGATTTAACCCAAATAATATTGACATATTAGGAATAGAGATTTTCATCACTTTATTTATATCAAATTTATTGTTTGTTATTTATTGAGGGACATGGATTTATTATTACTACAACAAACCCACTGTGGCAATCTTTTGATGAGTGCCAATCCCCTTAATTAGAGGATATTAACTTAATTATTATAATTTTTTAAATGTTACCAATTATGGTAATCGGCACTAATAAGAAAATAGCTACATCGGATTTATTATATCACTTGTTACAACAAATTTCTAACCTTAATCGAGATTCTATGACTAACTGTAGTTTCTTTGTATAATTCTAATATTCATTTTATATTCCACGTATTGCAATGTATTCATTTTATATTCAATGTATTGCAACCAATGTTTTGCTCAAGAACTCTCATAAGGGCAACTATAGAGGAGCCGTCAAGCAGCTGACTCAACAGCATCCCGATCTATCTGGTACTGTGCTGCTCACGACACTTCTTTTTCATTACTTCACGTAAAACTTTTATCCTAAGCCCTCTCTAAACCTCCATATCTCTCTTGGCCTTGAGCACGTAGGGTGAGTACTCTTAGACAGTCGCCTTTAGTACTCTTTGAACCACAAGTCCGGACATGCGTTGTACTAAACAGTACCTGTAAACCTCTAGGTCCTCCGGGTGTGAGGAACTCAAACGCGGAGTTGTCAGGATCCCTCAGGAATGGAACAGTCCACTGGCACTAATCCAGAGCCCGCTTTGATTGTCACGACATCCGCTCATGGTACGTGCAAGTCGATTCATCTCCTCTTGTCTCACTGAAAACTCGATAAAATTATTTATAGGGCTGGGTCGGGATTTATTATAATAGGCCCGAAGGCAACTTGAGGTGGATCTTATTTTCGAAAACAAGCTCGAGGGATCTCATCCTCGAGGGTTATTAATCCAGAAAATTGTTGGCTAAATGGCCCGAGTTAAGTGGGATCCGATAAAACGCCACTTAACTCATCTTGCACATGATAAATCAAATACACAATAGAGTAGCGTAAAAACAGAGAACGAGTCCTAAACGGACCTGGTAGAAGCTCCAAACGGGTCCACACGCCTAGGCGGCGAGCTCCTACACCGTACCTACACAATCAAGCTAAAAGCTAACGCCCGCATGATGAATCACACATCCTATAGCATGCACACACACAATCAACGCAATCACGCATCAATCATCACACATTCATCCTAAGTCAATCCTAGTGAGTTTTCAATCTACGTCTCATGAAATCAGGGTAATTAATTAGTTCACCTAATTAATTCCTTACTTTTCCATTTTAACACTCATCAATCAACCAATTTCATAATTTTTATTAAATTACACACAAACATACAGACACGTCAAAAACACGAAAATTCATCTAATTATCTAGTCTAGCATGCTTCCCTAATAATTACAAAACTTAAGAATTTACGTTCGGAGTAATTTATACCTCGCGTCGTCGAAAATCGGCGACAGCTAGGGTTTCCGTTTCGTGGCTCGAAACTCGAATTCGGCACCTAGCGGCGTCCGAAGTCCGATCGGATTCGACCGGGTGCGTTCGGCGGATGATCCGGCAAATTTCCCATGAATCCAATTTTCAGGCAGTTCCGGCGGTTTTCCGGCGAGTGTTGGCAGCTTTCTGGCGGTTCGGCGTTTTCCGGCGATGATTCTGGACGGGGCAATCAGGGGGTCTATCGGCACCAGCTCGACGAGCTTGGTCCGATGGTGGTGTCAAACAGGGTAGCCGGGGCGGCGATGGCTGTCGGCGGTGGCGTTGAAAATGGCGGCGGCGACGGCGTGCTCCGATCGGGGCTACGGCTGGCCTCGACGGCAGTCGGGATGATGGGGGAAATGTCGGCGAGGTCAAGGTGGTGGTTGTCGGGGTCACGACGGTGACGGCGCGGCCCGGACGGCGGCAAATCGACAAGGGGGGAGTCGCGGCTTGTGGGGCGATTCCGGCGTCGTGGCGGCGAGACGGTGGCCGGGGTGGGTCGTGGCGGCACGACGACTGCACGGCGGGGTGGGGCGGTGTTGATCGGCGGCTGTGCGGCATTGGCAGCGGTGGCGGCGGCGACCACAGTGGGTGGCGGTGGTAGGGTTTGGGTGAGGAAGTGTCGGGAGGGAGAAAAACACCCCTAGTGGCAAACTCGTAAATAAGTATTGACTCGATTCCTACTCGAGTCAAAATAATAACTAGTTCGTAATAAATTCTAAAAAAATCTAGAAAAATATGGAAAAAATCTCATAAAATAAAACAAACACAACAACATCCAAATGACATGCTATATAACTAATAACCCACCCGAATACCATCTAACGCGTCCTAATGCGTTATTCAGCCTAAACTAATTCTACGGTCACAACATAAAAAAATAAAATCATCAACTGTATACTCTCATATCTACTGATAACTCAGTCTGCTGATGCGTATCTGACGCTATCATCAATACTTGGGTATACAAGAACCCTCATAGCACGTGCACACGGTCGGCCTCGGCCCCGCACACGTGTTCTGAAAGCTGAACCAACTCGGACCACGGTCGAACCGACCGGCTAACGATTATAAAACCCTGACTCGAGTCGCAAGTTTTATAATATATATATATATATATATATACTCATTTGCATCATTCTAAAAATGAGAGAGAAAAAAGACAAAGAAATAAAAAAAGAATATAGAGATAAGAAAAAAGGGAAAATATTATTCACTAGTATATAGAGTATTGAGATGGAGAAATCTTGTAATCTCAATTATATAGGTTAGGTGAGTAATTTTCTTCTATATCTCTATATGTTTGATGGTTGTAATCTTTAGTTGAAGTAGTTAATTATCTGTTGTTGTCTCATTTTTGACTCTCAATAAAAGGAGGATTTTCCATGTTAAATCTCTGTTCTTTTGTTTTTGTTTTATCATATTATTTTCCATATCTAGTGTTCGCTATTGTTGATTTCCAACTTTAGGTATTTTTCTTAACAATTGGCATTGCCTATGAAAATTTTGGTCTCATTCAATCGGATCTTGATTTGAGTGGGAGTTCGTGTGAGACACTTCCAATACTGGAAAAATTGAGAAATTTGATAGAACAAATTATCAATAATGGAAGATGCAGATTAAGGATCATCTATATGAGAAGCAACTACATCAACCGCTTGTAGGTACCAAGCCAAGAGCTATGTTAGTCGAGGAGTGAGCCTTGTTGGATAGGTGAGCCTTAGCTATCGTCCAATTGTGTTTAACACAGTCGGCGGCATTTAATGTCTCCCAATAGACAATTGTCAAAGGGTTAATGGAGGCATTAACTGGTGTTTATGAGAAGTCATTAGCCTCTAACATGCTATTTCTGTTGTTGAAGCTTGTCTATTTAAGGATGCCCGAATGTAAATCTATTGCTAATCATTTGAATGATTTTAATAAAATTTAGGCACAACTTGAAATTGTGGAGATGACTTTTGATGAAGATATTAAATCTTTTATGTTCATGCGCTCTTTGCCGGAGAGTTGGGATACAGTAATTACATCTATAAGTAATGCATCAAAAGAACAACTAAAGTTTGACGAAGTGTTAAGTGCAATCTTGAATTAGGAGATGATAAAGAGGAGCATGGTAGACAAAGGCACTGCTTTGACGGTGGACAAAGGCAAGGGCAAAGAAGGAAGAAGAGGTCAAAGTAGAAGTTCTAAGAACTGAGGGCGCTCTAAATCCTAAAGGAAAATTCAATGGTAAGCTTACTTGTTGGATTTGTGACAAGGAAGGACATTTAAAGAAAGATTGTCTTAAGTGAGTCAAGAATGTAGATAAAGTTGTAGATAGTCATGAAGGGAAACTTTGTTTATCTGTTCATGATGATTACAAAATAAATACATGGTATCTTGATTCAGGTACTTCATTTCATTATACTTCTCACAAAGAATAGTTTTGTGATTTTGTCAAGAGTGAGTTTGGATATATAATAATTAGCAATGGTCAGAAAAGTAAAATTGAAGATAAGGGAGTAATTTATTTAAAGATGCATGATAAAGGTAAAATTATTCTCAAGGAGGTCACGTATATACATGAATTGAAGAAGAATCTTTTATATGTTAACAAGCAGAACTAATAGGGCTATTGGATCACATTTGAAAATAATCAGTGGAAGATCAGCAAGGGAAAATTAGTGGTCATCAAGGGGAAAGTGGTGAGCACACTTTACCTATTGTCTACCAAGGTAAATCCATTTGTTTCTTTGGCCGTTAAGAAGAATGGCATAACAACTTTATGACATAGAAGGTTTGGTCACTTGAGCGAGAGTGGGATGGGGATCTTACATTCCAAGAAAGTTTTGACAAGTATAATTGATCATAACTTTGCTTTTCGTGAAGATTGTGATTTAGGTAAATAGAAACGGGCCAGCTTCACAAAAGATCAGCTAGAGATGAAATCCAAAAGCTTGGAGTCGGTTTATATGGATGTATGGGGGTTAGCCCATGGCAAATCTTTTGGAGGTAATTTCTATTTTGTTACCTTCATTGATGATTTTAGTAGGAAGACATGGATCTACACTATTAAGAAAAAAATAGAAGTCTTTAGCATTTTCAAGATATGGAAAGCCCGAGTTGAGAATAAAACAAGTTTGAGATTGAAATGTTTTCTATCGGATAACGACAGAGAATATTACAATAAGGAGTTTGACTCCTATTGTGAAAATGGGGGAATTAAAAGGATCAAGTCAGTGCCAAGGACATCCAAATAGAATGGGGTGGCAAAAAGAATGAATAGGACCATGCTAGAGTAAGCGAGAAATATGAGAGTTTATGTTGGACTCCCTTTGCATCTTTGGGGTTTCATTGTAGATGCAGCTGCCTATCTAATTAACCGAAGTCCATCAAACATCTTAGATGGGAAAATATCGCAAGGAGATGAGTGGTAAGAAAGCTGGCTACTCTTTTTTAAGGTCTTTGGTTGTATTACATATGCACATGTTGATAAGGAATCAAGAAAGAAACTTGATTCAAAATCCCACAAGTGTGCATTTCTTAGATACGGGGGTGACGAGTATGGTTACCAAATGTGGGATTTCAAGAACAATAAGTTATTTCTAAGTTGGGATGTTGTATTCAATAAAGAGTGCATTTACAAAGACAGGAAGAAAGAAATGAGTGAGGAATCTAAAGAAAATGAGTATATAGAACTTGATGAGATATACGAAGTGCTGAAAATCAAGGATTTGTTCCAAGTGATGTGGAACAATTTCTTCTAAGAAGACTGAAGATGAAAGTGAGTCAGAGGCTAATCAACCAAATGATGATGAATTAGATTTTGAATATTCTAATGCACAAGTTGAAATTGATGCCTCAGAGCTATCAGAAGAGAGTTGTTGCTCTCGAACCAAGGAGGGGCACAATGGTTAGAAAGTTTACTTAGAAATTAAATTTAGTTGTACAATATATTTTGTATACTCATGCAGGAGAACCAGAGTCTTATGATGTAGCCATGAGTGAAAAAACTCATCTTAAGTAGGAGTTGACCATGAAGGATGAGATGTCCTTATTGGAGAAGAACCATACATGGGAGTTCGTGAAGTTGCCACAAAAAAAGGTCTTACAAAACAAGTGGATCTATCGGGTCAAGTATGAAATAGGTGGTGTACAAACGTATAAGGTAAGACTTGCAGTGAAAGGTTTTGGTCAAAGAAAAGGAATTGATTTTCATGATATATTTGCACCTGTTGTAACAATGACGTCTATTAGAATTATTTTGAGTATTATGGCTATAAAAAGGGTTGTATTTATAATAGCTTGATGTAAATATAGCTTATTTACATGCTGATTTGGAGGATGAGATCTATATGGAATAGTCAAAAGGATTTGAAATCAACGGTAGAGAAAATATGGTGTGAAAATTGAAGAAGGGTCTATATGGACTCAAACAAGCACCAAGACAGTGGTATTTGAGATTTAACAAGTTTATGTTAGATAATAAATTTGCTAATAGTAATTCAAACTACTGTGTATATCTACAAAAGTTTAATGATGGCAATTATATTATTTTAACTTTGTATATAGATAACGTGTTTGTTGCAGGGACTTGTATAGAGAAAATCTTTAATCTCAATATGAGGTTAGCCAAGATTTTTTCCATGAAGAACCTGGGTGAAGCAAAACAACTTCTTGGGATACAAATTACCTGAAACAAGAAGAGCAAGAAGTTGAGGTTATCTTAAGAAGGGTATGTGAAGAAAGTGCTTGAGAGATTCAACATGAATGAATCTAAGCTGGTGACTATTACTTTGGGTAGTAAATTCCAATTGTCCAATGAACAAAGTACTAAGAGTAATGAGGAAAAAGCTCACATGAAAACGGTGCCTTATGCTTCAGCTATTAGAAGTTTTATTTATGTTATGGTGAGTACAAGACCAGATATTGCACATGCAATAGGAGTAGTGTGTAAATTCATGAAAAACCCAAGAAAAGAACACTAGAAGGTAGTTAAATGGATTTTCAGGTACTTGAAAGGAACTTCTAATTTCTGTTTGAATTTTGGGGGTGATAATATTGATGTGCAAGGTTATTGGGACTCAGACCATGCTTGAAATAGAAACAATGATAGGAGTACATTATGATACATCTTTATAGTTGGTGGAACCGAGGTGAGTTGGGTTTCCAAATTGCGAAAGATAATTGGTCTATCTTTAACTGAAGTTGAATATGTGGCTGCTAGAGAAGCTAACAAGGAGTATGTTTGGATTAAAACTTTAATGAATGAGTTAGGTTTAATGGGTTTGACTGTAGGTTATTTAGTGATAGTCAAAATACAATCCATTTAGCCAAAAACTCAACATTTCATTCTAGGACCAAGTATATTCAGTTAAGGTATCATTTTATCAGATCTTTGTTGGAAGAAGGTAAATTGAAGTTAGAGAAGATTGATGGCAAAAGAATCTGACAGACATGTTGACCAAACCAATGGAGGGACAAAAGTTGAGTTTGTGCTCAACTTTGGTGAACTTGCACTAACATGTAGGTGAAGGACTTATGCAATGAATAAGTGAGGGAAGAATTAGGACTGGTGTGTTCCAATCGGACTCCAAGTGAGAGATTGTTAATATTTGTAATTATGAATATGTAACATATTGTCACACTCGGAATACCAAAGGAATCTCGGGATACCAAATAGAGGTGACTGTTTGTTGTACCATTGAAGATGATGGGCCTAAAAGCATATATATATATACTCATTTGCCTCATTCTAAAAATGAGAGAGAAAAAAAACAAAGAAATAGAAAAAGAATATAGAGATAAAAGAGGGGAAAATATTATTCATTAGTTTATTCTTATACATAGTATTGAGATATAGAAATTTTGGTATCTCAATTGTATAAGTTGGGTAGGTAATCCTTTGCTACATTTCTATATATTTGTTGGCTGTAATCCTTGGTTAAAGTAGTGAATTATTCGTTGTTGTCCTGTGATTTTTTACTCTTGACAAAAAGATGGTTGCCCATGTTAAATCTCTGTTATTTTTCTACAAAGCATTATTTTCTCATATATTGTATTCGTTATTGTTGAACTCCAACTATAAGGATTTTTCTCAACACAAATTACATGTACTTAATTGATACGCATGAGCTTTGATAATCATTCTTTAATGACTAAACACTTCATTGGAGTTTGAAACTGTTGGCTAGTTCAATTTTAAGCGTTGAACTTTCGATATATCTCAAAGTCTGAAGTAATTATCTGAAAGAACTGCTGAGATATAACTAAATATCAAAGTCCAAACATTGCGAAAATTGGCAAAGGATAAGAACAAGAAATTTGTACACGGATCATGAACCGAGTATTGATCAATAGTACATGGATGGAGAAACACAAGTATAGCTTAGTTGCACAACTATTGATCTTCACCAATTCCTGAACAATATAGGGCTAAAAATTTACATAATATAAACTTGATACCACCACCGACCAATTCATGACTCCACTCTTGTCAATATTCAGATGCTATTTCTACTTCGCGGTGAAAGCCTACATAAACAGCAATGATTGAACGAGTTGCTCAATAAACACAACAAATCAGAGTATTTGATCAACAAATAGTTTATTCACTCAAGTTATTGAAAAAGTAAAGCCTGTAAATATTTAATTTAACACTGCTTCTTGCCTATAAGTAAGTTAACAGTTTAGTACAAAATTTTAAATTCCATCCTCGCTGTTATAATAGAATTATAGCTTGTACAGGTATATTTGGTGCAATTGAGTTATGTATTGAGACAAATTTTAAAATTATAAATACATTATTTTTTACGACATTTAAAATATTTTTTTGTGATTAACATTTAATTAAATACGTGTTAAATATGATGGTTTCTAACAAAAAATAAGATTTCGGGAAAAAAATTAAATTAAAATTAAAAATGTAAGAAGGCCTAACCCAGAGCACATTTTAAACGGGGACGTGCTGGGCCAACTCGGTATTCAAAATTAAATTAAAAACTTTAGGATGCTGACAAATATAAGATTAATTAAAATTTTTTTAGAAAAATTAGCATTTTTTTTCTTACGGACTGGAATTGAACGCACAACTACGACTCTAATTACATGTGAGTTTTAGATGATTTATATGAAAGAAACTATTTAATATTTACTTAGAACAAATATTCTTATCAATCAAGGTTCAAAATTGGTGATGAATTAATTACCTGGTTTTGTGGCCGGCGGGGTCTGCAAGGTGAGCAAAGGGTTGTCAATGGGGCCAGTGCCGGTGTACACAGCTTGGAACCATGCACCCATCACCACCAACATGGCCAACCTCCCATTCTTGATCTCCTTGGTCCTTAGCTCCTTGAACTTGGTCGGGTCGCCGGAGCCCCACCCGAGGGGTAGATCCAGTGTAAAACCCGCGACTCGAGTCAGGGTTTTATAGTCGTTAGCCGGTCGGTTTGACCGTAGTTTGAGTCGGTTCAGCTTTCAGAACACGTGTGCGGGGCCGAGGCCGACCGTGCGCACGTGCTATGAGGGTTTATGTATACCCAAGTATCGATGATAGCGTCAGATACGCATCAGCAGACTGAGTTATCAGTAGATATGAGAGTATACAGTTGATGATTTTATTTTATTTTATGTTGTGACCGTAGAATTAGTTTAGGCCGAATAACGCATTAGGACGCGTTAGATGGTATTCGGGTGGGTTATTAGTTATACGACATGTCATTTAGATGTTGTGATATTTTGTTTGATTTTATGGGATTTTTCCCAATTTTTCTAGATTTTTCTAGGATTTATTCCGAGTCCGTTATCATTCTTGACTCGAGCCCGTGTCGAGTCAAATTTTATTTACAACCTTGCCATCGCCCTATACACCCCATCTTCCTCCCCAAACCCCATCCCGTGTTTCACCGCCGCCGCCCTTGGGATTTTGCCACCGCCACCGACGCCGGACCGCCGCCGATCGACGCCGCCCAGCCCGGCCGTGCCGTCGCCTTGCTGCCTCGACCACGCCCGGCCACCGTCAGCCGCCGCGACTGCCGGAAATCGCCTCGATTTTTCCTCCGTTCCCGACGCGATTTCGCCGCCGTCTGCGCCGGACCGCCGCCGCCGTGACGTCGGAGCTTCTCCCCTCGACCTCCCCTACCTTTCCCCTCTGCTTAGCGCCGCCGTCGAGGGTCGGCCGTGGGTCTGATCGGAGCGGCCGACCGCCCCGACCGCACTCGACGCCGCCGTTGGCGGCCATCGCCGCCGCGGCTCCCCTCGTCGTCACCGCCATTGGGTTCAGCTCACCGAGGCGGTGCTAACCCCTACCTCCGATTGCCTCGCCGGAGCAGTCACCGGAAAACCACCGGAGCTGCCGGAAAACCGTCGGCATAGTCGCCGGAAAACCGCCGCCTTCGTCCGTCGGCACCGATTTCAGCGCCGATCGCGAGGTGGTTCTTCCTTCTTTTTTTTAGAATTATTACATACTTGTTGTGGTCATAGTAGCATATTAGAATTTATTTTATTAACTTCATGATTTTTGTTTAATTAATCGTGATTATGATAAACATGTGATGATTAGTGTGAATTGTGTTGTATGATGTGAATGCTTAGTAATGAAATTGTTAGTAAACCATTGAATAGTTAATTAAATGCTTGTTAACTAGTTAATTCATGAATATGTATGAATTAGGTTTTGCATGCTAACATTATGAAATTGTTAGTAAACTATTGTATAGTTAATTAAATGCTTGTTAACTAGTTAATTTATGAATATGTATGAATTAGGTTTTGCATGCTAACATTAAGTTAAACAGATTAAATTGATTAAACCATTGTCACCTAATTAGAATAGGTATGCTTTGAAATTGGAATTAAAAGTGCTAGGTAATAAGTAACATATGAAATGATAAAATTATTAACTTGCTTGACAATTAGAGACGTAGGGTAATTGTCGAGATGATTGTCATGTTTGATTAGATGATTGTATGCATGTGGATATATTAGTTATATAGGTGTGCATCATATATGTATGGGCGTTAGTAAATAGTTATGTTCATGTAGGTTCGTTGCAGGAGCTCGCCGTCTAGGCACGAGACTGCGCTTGGAGCTTCTGACAGGTCCGTTAGGACACGCTTCTCAGGTTTTATCGCTCTATTCTATCGGTGATTTGATTTATTGATCGTAGGACGTGTCAGGTGGATGATTTATTGGACCCCACCTAACACGGGTCACCTGGTCGATGTTTTTCGGAATTAATAACCCTCGAGGATGAGATCCCTCGAGTTTGTTTTCGAAAATAAGATCCACCTCAAGTTGCCTTCGGGCCTATTATAATAAATCCCGACCCAGCCCTATAAATAGTTTTATCGAGTTTTCAGTGAGACAAGAGAAGATAAGTCGACTGCACGTACCATGAGCGGATGCCGTGCCAGTCAAAGCGGGCTCTGGATTAGTGCCAGCGGACTGTTCCATTCCCGAGGGATCCTGACAACTCCGCGTTTGAGTTCCTCACACCCGGAGGACGTGGAGGTTTACGGGTACTGTTTAGTACAGCGCATGTCCGGACTTGTGGTTCAAAGGGTACTAAAGGCGACTGCCTGAGAGTGCTCGGCCTACGTGCTCAAGGCCAGGAGTAATATGGAGGTTCGGAGAGGGCTTAGGATAAAAGTTTTACGTGAAGTACTGAAAAAGAAGTGTCGTGAGCGGCACAGTACCAGCTAGATTGGGATGCTGTTGAGTCAGCTGCTCGACGGCTCCTTTGTAGTTGCCCTTATGAGAGTTCTTGAGGAAGATATATGATTGTTTGTTTTCCATGAGAGTTTGCTCTCATGTTTCAGTTTGATAATAGTTATTTCCGGACCAGTGACAACCGTTGCTGACGTTTTTCTACTATATGTAGGTGAGGATGATGATTGGTGTATGCCGGCCTCGACGAAGGAGTAGCGCTTGCATTGCACACGCATACCTGGTGCCGCGCCGATTTTTGTGTAAGATATGATGTGGGTTGAATGATGCTTGTGATATACATGTTGTGCACATATGCATGAGTTAAGAGACTTATAGATCTTGTTTAGAAATGTATGAATCTTCTTAGAAATGTTTTGGAAAAGTTCCAATGTCCAGGATGATCAGCTATGTGAGTTTGAAATGGACAAAAACACGATGAACAGGAATTGCAAGTGGGCTAGCTGCCAATTACGATATGTATAGTTGATTTGAAGTCTAATGTGATATAAATTGCTGTTTTATGTATATACATTTTGTGCTGTATTTTAACAGGTCATCCCCTTATTGCACTTTTAGGGGAGGCTCTGTCCGTTTTATTTTAGATTTTATGAATTTTATTGTTGTTTTAATTATTTTGGTGTGCGGTGATTATCATGACATTCACGTAGTATCCTGTTAGGGTTTTGCATCTCATTCATATATTGTTTGCGCATTAGCGGCGTGCTCCATCTTGAGACGTCGAGAGGGTCATGTCGTAGCCGTTTAGGTTTGGGTCAGCCAACTTAATCGGGTTACGAGTAGTTCGATCCTTTGTAACAGTTCTGGTCTGGGTTGAGAGTAAACCGGATTGGGGTGTTACAACCAGAGCCGGCCGGGATACCCGACGTCGGTGCCAGTGAGCTTGTTGCTGGGGAAAATGGGGTCGGTGTTGACGGAGCCCGGCTTGAGGATGTCGGCCCACCTCCTCCCCTCCGCCCATCCGATGAAGAGGAGCTCAATCACGAAGAGGGTGGTGGCGTCGGTGAAGTAGTCTAGCTCCCTGGCTGTGTACCATGATGGGGTGTTGAGGATGCACAGCTTGGTGAGCAGCTCCGGGATGAAGATGCCGGCCGCACCCAACATTGCCCACCTGCAGTGAACCATCTCTGCTTGCACATTCCATCTACAACTCTCCGGGTCCGATCCTGCATGGGAGACACCAAAATTCAACATCTACATTATTATTTTTATATAATTATCAACGTTATAAATATTGTAACCATTACTAATGTTGGACTTATATATAGTTAAACATGGGTATATTTGGTTCAATAAGTTGAATCGAAAAACGAATTTTGTAAAATACAAGATTAAAAAACCGGAAACAAATTAAATAAATGCAAAAACTACCAACTTCGAAGAATATATACAATATACTAGGCAATATTTAAAACTACGACTGTCGTATCTATATTAGGCAATATTTAAAACTACGACGGTTAGCTGCTGCTATGCTCTGCCTATTTTTGGCAGTGCATGCAGGGTGGGGCCGCTAGATTTCGATCCAGCAGCCCACACGCTACAACCAACCCAACCACCCTCCCACCTCGCCCGTCGCCCCATTACCGACCTCCCACTGCGACAGACCACCCCAGCCACCCCGCCGCAACACCCCGCCCACCCCACCTGCCACTATGGATTGTCCACGTCCCCTCCGCCGCGGCCCCCGCACGCCCCATGCCGCCGCCCCCATGGCACGACCAGCCCCCCACCCCCTACCATAACCACCACCACCACCCTCCACCGCGGCTCCCCGCTGCCGCACCCCCCACCCCACCCGCCACCGCGGCCCCCTCGCCCGCTGCCCCATGCCACCACCACCTCCTCCACAGCTCGCGGCCGAGGCTGGGCCCGATTCGAGTAAATAAAAACTTGACTCGGTCTTGACTCGAGTTAATAAAAAATTAACTCGGCCCCGACTCAAGTCAGTAAAAACTTGACTCAGTCTCGACTCAAGTCAAGTCAATAAAAACTTGACTCAGTCTTAACTCAAGTCAATATTACGAAATAATGCATCATAACTCGCTAAACGGTTATAAAATTAATTTTGCAATCAACTATATATTAAAAAAAATGGCATACTCTTATATATTCTGATAATAGTTAAATTATGTTGATAAATACAGAAACACATAAGAAGCAAAACACATGAGAGCCATCTCATTTAATTTTCTTCGACATGATGAATACAAGTACAAACCATGAAAAATCATGCCCGCGAATAACTTACAAGTTACAAATTTGTCAAGTTTGATTAAAGCCAATAACAATTCATGGAAACAAGTTACAAATCACTAAGATTATACAGTCCTTCCAGATTCAGAGCTATCATAGTCGTTCTGCATCATTGCTTTGAGATTCGCCATCACTGCACTTACGCCCTTGAATAGACTCCACGACTCTACTTTCAGATGAAATATTTTTTTGCTTATATTTTTAAAAACAAAACATGGAAAATAATCACATACATTATGTATAACATAGATCAAAACAAGGGTTATGTTAGGCAACATTACCGATGTATTACAATTGCAGGGCAGGTGCGCTTATCATGCCCAACTCCCCATTTATTGCAACCACAGCATAACCTATCTTTTACCATATGGTCCACTGCAAGTTCTTTACCACTCTTCCACCTTTTACCACTTTCTTTTGTCTTTGATTATGCTAGTGGATGTACTTGTATTCCATGATGTGAATCATCTACCACATCTTCTACCAATTTCTCTATCTCCAAAAGTTTTTGCTTGGCTAGTTCAAATTTCTCAGATGATGAATATGTCTTTTTGGCCCATCGATTAAATATACAGTGCAATTCTTCCCAATTAGAGAATAAAGTTTTGTTGCAATCACCACGAAGTTCCACTCCATCACCATCTAAAACAACTTCCTTTGCTATTTCAATTGTGCATCTCTTCATGATATAGAGTTGAGGAAAAATATCACCTTCATTCAATCTCAATACATACAGTAAATGCCTACATGGAATACCTTTACTTTCCAAAAGTTGACAACTACATATGCATCTAGTGTCAACTCCTATGTAAGTAACACGTGCAACCAACTCTTTATTATTTCTACAACATGTTACATCATACTATTCAACATCCTCCCCATCTAATTTCTTATGAGATGAGCAACAAACCAAACTGTATTGTAGTTCTTCTTGAAACTTATAAAATATTTTTCGAGTATAAACCTTTGTCATCATACATTCCATCTTGAATGGAGTGACCAATTTGGAGCTTTTATATGAGTTTTCATAAGATTCTTTTGCCTCGTTCAATCTTTGTCTTTTGATAGCTCTCTCAAATCTATGTATAAACTCAATAAGGCTATTTTTTTTGTTGACATACCTTGAATAAAATGAGTTTTGAGATTCACTTCGTTGTGAACTTCTTATACCAGCTAAAAATATACCTTTACTATAAACAAGCACCTACACTTGACAAATTGCATATATGGATTTTAACCACTCATTTTCCTCCAAGCAATTGTCTTTCATTATTTCACTCCATTGTGATTTAAATTCTTCTTTGTTTTCTGCACCATAAATTAAACTATGGAATGGCTCATAACACTCCTTTTGTGAGCAATTGCACCTAATTTTTTCACTTTCCTTCTTAAGGATATGCCAAATGCAAAGACGATGATATGTTGAAGGAAATATCAATTTAATTGCTTTATCCATTGTAGGATCTTGATCAGTAACAATTGCCCCGGGATGCCTTCCATCCATGCATTTCAAAAATGTTTCAAAAAGCCACACAAACGACTCAGCCTTCTCATTACACAAAAAAGCACATCCAAATGTAATTGTTTGCCTGTGATGGTTTACTCCGGTGAATGGTGCAAAAACAAGTGCATATTTATTTGTATCATATGTTGTATAAAAAATCATCACATCTGAGAAAAGCTGATAATTTTTTCTTGCAATTCCATCCGCCCAAAAACAATGCTTCAATCTACCATCATCATCTACTTCATAGCAATAAAAAAAGGAGTCATTCATCTCTTTCATTTCCTCGAAATGTTCCATTAATAATTGGGCATCAATTTCCTTTATCTCTTCTTTATTTTTTGTCTGGGCATTTCTAATATCTTTCTCTGTACAACCAATATTTTCAGCCCCACCTGCTTCAATTTCTAGCACAGACATTAGTTGAGAAGTTTTTATGTTAGCCTCTCCAAATGTGTCAATCAAATTTTGGTGCACACTTGTAACATGCCTATGTGACCTGAGAAAATGAGTTTTTGATGGTGTAAGGAGTGCATGACTATGTCCTTCTTTAAAATGCATGACCTTCCATGTGCCCTCTTTATTTTTAGTTACCCTGATGCGTGCTTCACAATCTTCTCTAATGATAGGATAAGTTCTCTTTTTCCTTTGTAGGGTATTTCTCTCTTTCATTTGCTCGTACTCATACCATCATTATTGTTATCATCTTCATATCCAATCTGTATTTTACACTCATCTTCTTTTGAATGTCCTTCTTTAGAACACACAAACACTTGAGACCATAACTCTTTTGTTCTCGTATGATAATTTGTACTATGTTTACGTACACCAAATCTGGCCATTTTTGAATAACTAGTGTAGAAGTTGAGTGCATCGGGCAAACAATCAAATTGCATTCCAACCTTCGGTTTGAACTCATCTTCTATAATAGGATAAAATGTTGTAATATGTTGGCCTAATTCTTCTTCGTCATTTCCTTTATCTTCAAGATTGTCCATTCTTAAAAAATACAAAATTTATAAAAACTAAGAATATTTTCAACTAAAATAGTCACAATAAACATTCTTTAATTAAGTCAAAGTACTTTCAAAGGCTTAACTCTTACCTGATGCTTGTATTCAGTTGGATTTGTTCTTTGCTGACAGATGCAATTCTGGCCTCCTCGACTCCACTCACAAATATTTTTGACTTGAAAACATATTTTTTTACACCGATAGAAACATAAGTACAAGAAATCAAGGCAACCATTATGTCCTCAAAAATTTTTTTCATTGTTTAGTACATTCACTGTTTAATTTAATTAGATGATTATAAATGCTCTCACTGAGGTCCATTTACAAACAAAAAATTAATGCAACAAAATTCCAATAACATTAAAAAATAGCCCACCCTCGACACGACGAGTTTAGCAGGCATGGCACAGGGGTGGCCGCGGTAAGGTAGCGCCACTTGGGGGCGGGGTGGGGGGGGTGGCAGTGGTTGCATGGTGGGTGGCGGCTGGGTGTTGTGGGGGTGGGTGGCAGGGCGGTGTTCAGGGGAGGGTGAAGCAGCTCCGGGTAGGGGCCAGGGGGTGGAGGCGCAGCGTGCGGTGACGGGTGGGGGTGTGTTGATGCCGTCCGGGCAGGGGGCCGGGGAGGCGGCTGCATGCGACCGGTGACGGGGGGGTGGGGAGCTGTGTTATTACAGCCGGCGAAGTCCGGATCGAAATCGGGAGCTATGGTTATGGTGTGTGGGCAGCTGGATCGAAATCCAGCGGCCCAACGCGCATAGCAGCAGGTCGGGTACATCACATACCCAGGCCAAGAGGCTCAAATCCAAAATCTCCTGGAAGGCTGCATTGACAAGAAAGAAATTCAGATGAAGGTTGGACGAAGTTTTCAATGCATGAGATGCTTCGTTGGTTCATTGTCTGAATATTGAAGCAAATAGTTAGACTAGTGCTACTGTAAACTAAACCTGCCATCAAGCCATGGAGGAGGAATGCTGCTGGGGAACCAGATAGGCCTCTCCACGGCCTCTTCCGAAACCGAGAAGGATCTCACCGAAGCTCTCTTGGTCACCTTACCCTGCCTCAACTTCCTCCCACCAAGAAACGAGGCCTTGGTTGCAGCCAACCCATTGCCACTCGTCTGAGAACTGCAACCATATCATGCAACAAAAGCACGCGCCGATGTTATAACATACATCATGATTATTGAATTGAAGTTGGACATGAATTTGGTGAGGGGTGAAAACCTGGAAGAGGAGATGGCAACCGCAACAAGAGCAGAGGAAGAAGCACAAATGGAAGCCATGGCAGAGTGGTGAAATTAGGCGAGAAGATTTGGAAGCACAAGACATTAGAAATGGGAAGGAGCTCAAATATTGAAAGTGTGAGGATTGGGAGGGGGCTTATCCAGAGAGATGGGACGTGGAGGTTCCACCCGTTTCATGGCACCCCAGGTGGAGTACAGAATCTCCCGGCTTCTATATTTTTGGTTATCATCTGATAATTCCCTGCTCATTTGAGGGCTCCACAAGATCATGATCAAGTAAGGGCTGGGCGGATTTAGGCATGAACGGTTGCGAAGAGGGGCTGTGTGCAGCTGGGAGGTGAATATTTTTGTAATTAAAAGTTATTTTAAGTTAAATTTAAAAATAATAAATTTTAAATAATTTTTTTAAAAATTTAAAAAAATATCATAAAATATAATATATACCGTAACATAAAGATGACATGTTATATAATTAATAACCCATTAATTTTAACTGGTTTGGATGAACCAATTCTTATTTATTTTTAACAAATCGGTCCGATTAAATAACTTATTTTAAATCTAATTTAACGTCTAATTCCAAATTTTTGTAACTATAAAACCAACCTAAAAACCAAAATTTAAAAAACATAATATTTTTGTTTTATGCAGGTTGTTATAATTTTTTGATTTATTCGTAATTTATTTGATATGTTTAATACAATATATATATATATATATATATATATATAATACTTTTTAACGTGAATATGATGGGCAAATTATATTATAATTTTGTTTATTATAAAAACAATAATTAATTTTATTAATTTTAATTTTAAAACCAAACTGAAATATTTTAGTTTGATTTCGATTGGTTTTTTAAAAAATTCAGGTTCAGTTTGGTGTCAAATTTCAGCTCCCCAACATTATTTCAGAAATTTGGATTGAACCAGACTAATTACTCTCCCCTACAACGTTTGGTTGCCAATCGGCAACATTGATTGGGTTGGATAAATCAGTATATTTTGGGCCTGTGATAGCCCATGTATCATGTGAGATGGAGCCCATTTAAACATTGACTAGGCCCATACTTGTGGCTTTTATTTATTAAGCACGTACACGTTGCTTGCTATTGGCTATTGGCTGTCCTTTAAGGCTCGATCGTGAACTTATTATTTTTAAATTGTTGCGCGGGCCCACAGACAAAGAAAATACCTCCTTCAAAAAAAAAGAAAAAAAGAAAAGAAAAGAATAAAAAAAACTAAAATAGTATAAACATCTGAAATTTTCCGTCATTATTATATATAATATAGTGTATAATGCATGGAGTAAATTATAAATAAATAATCATATAAGATTATTTTTATGATTCAAAGAGATTAGATACTATGAATTTTAAGATCTTACATTATTTTATTATAAAATGTTATTTATCTTTGAGTTTGGGTAGAGTTACGATGGCCCAGAGACCAACCTAATGACCACAAATAAAATTGGAGATTGTCGGATCTGGCCGTTTATGACCAGATTTTCCGTGCCAAATCTCACCACCAATGGTAGAATATATCATTTACAACTTTATTTATAACTTCTAACCTAATCTCAAGGGTAATTACTTTAATAAGAAAAATAGTAATAAATTATAAAAAATTATATACAAGCCACCCTATCATCCTTTCAATCATAAATAACTCAAATGTTTGAGCTAAAATTGTAGCAAGTAATTTAAGTGCTATGGAAGTAGATGTAGATGTGTTATGGAACCGGCCAGCTAGCTTTGAGCTGCGTATATATGTACAAAAATTAATCACAATAGTGTTATCGTATGCGTACGGTTTGGCATTAACAAACAAATTGATGACGAGGAATCGACGTGGTCTATCTTATCCAGTTTTAAGCTGTGAATATTGAACCGAACTTTAATGAAGTCACTAGGATTGCTTGTTAGCTATGCCGCTTCCATCAATTCATTTCGGAGGACCATCTCTAAGCAGACAATTATATCTTTTGATTCCTCCCTGCAGCTTCATTGTGTTGGGATTTTATGTATTTATTATTATTTGGTGAAGATATTGTTGTATACAAAAAATTTGTTGTGTACTCTTGACGAAGATGTGTATGCCCATTATTTATAATAATAGATACTATGTGGTTTCCCTCGTATTTTTAAAAGATTTTATGTTAAATTTGAATGTCCTTTATTTTTTTTATTTTACTGATTTGCTTTATCATAACACATAATATGGAATTTAGAGATTTTGATCGTTAAAATTCTAACAAGTGATTTCAGAGTTAAATGAGTTTTGGTGTTTCACTATGTTAACTGAGGAAGTTTTTTCGTGAGTTTTGCATGATGATTTATAGAGAGCTTACTAAGTGATAATAATTGGGTTCTATCTAATGAAGGGAAGATTGATAGATATTGATAGTTTTAGAGTCGTTCGATGTATGAATGCGAGATTGTTGGATTTATCCTATATCGGCAATAGATAATATAGTTATTTATATATACGCTAATGAGAAAACCTTATTTATCGAAATAATTATTTGATTAAAAGAGGCTTATAAGTTTACTTTAATTATTTCAAGTCTCCTTTAAGAGCCCAAAGGGACCAACACATTGAGCTAATAATTATAAGAATAAGATAGCTATCATGCATAAATCAGAAGATGATTCAAAATTTTCTCTTTGATAGTTGGTTGGGTTTGCACGATTTATGAACTCTGGTCTTCTTTGTGCATGGGATGAGATAGTGCTCGAGCCCAAAGGATATTAGAGAATGGGGTTTTTTGTGTCTCAATCTCCGGTAACCGCTTAAGAAGTACCAAAACATGTAAGATACTCATGGCACCTAGTATCAACACTCCTTTTCATTCTAAAAATTCACCGAGTTGAGTCTACTTTGTGACTTTTCAAGTCAAATTTTATTATTGATTTTATACTTGACTAATTTTATGATTGACGGCCCGAGTCAATTAATAAATGGTTACTGCTCATGTTTTTTTTTAAATTTTTAAGTAAAAAAATTCTATGAATTGAGTCAAACTCCATTGATGACTCACTCTATGAGTCAACAACAAAAGTTATTAAAACATTTTAGTTTTTTTAGTTTAATTAAATCAACATTTTAAAGTGACATAAATATATTATTTATTAATTTCAAGTATAAAAAATAATATACATTAATTTTATATTTTTTGTTCATTAAATAGAAAAAATAATGAAATTGACTTCGAGTCTATTAGGAGCCACCTCGGAGTCCACTCCACTAGTCTATAGCTTGCCAACTCAAATCCGAGCTCCACGATTTTAAGCTATGTTGTTCGTATACATGTATCTAAGAATTGGATCAGCCGGTTCTATTTTGACAGCGATCCTTATTAATTTGCATTTTGTGCTAAATAATCTTTACTTTGGAAAGAACGAAATATAAAATGATTAAGTGTGTTATCTGCATCTTATTTCCTGGATTATTGCAAGAAATACTCAATTATATCATTTCATTTCATGTATGATAATAGTCAATTGGTTCATACATTAAATATAGAATATCAAGAATATATATTGGCCGAGCATTTTGTTTAAAACTCGTGACTTAATACTTGACTTCACCACCCCAGAGTCATTTAATATTCAATTTTCAATACAATGAATGGGAGGTGGCATTAAGCAAGAATATATTTTATGTTATTAGACTTGCAGCGTCGAGTCTACAACTCCTTTTAATTTAAATTTTAAACACTAAGCTGTGAGTATATAGAACCATGAGATTTCAGATATTTTTATTACTTGACTCAAAAAAGTCAGAAATATTATCATCCAGGTTTTTCAATATTCTACTCTTGCAAATAAAAGCTGAATTAAAAATTGGCCTAGGATGAAAAGTAGGAATTCAACCAATCAAAATAATATAAATTATCATAGTTAATCTCCTCAATTGAAATTTATGTTTAAAATTAAAATATTTTTCTACAATATAAATTTATTACAGCATTTCATTATTTTAATAAAAATTATCTATAAAATTAATGGGTATTTTTAATATTGGCCACATTTGAGTTGATTCAAGAAGCCATGCAATAGAGTTTGAAAATAATGGCTCGAGGGTTGGTACAACCTATTTCAATTGTTAAAAACTCTTTCGGTTGGATTAGACGGTGAACAGGTGGATAGGTTTCATTGTCAAAGTTCAAACGCGTCGATGACAATCATGCAACATTTGTAAAGCAAAAGATAAAAAGAAAGAAAAAGAAAGTTCTACAGCAAGTTTTCACGAGAAAGAGTTGAAAATTGTACTGGTTTGAATTAGAGAGAACATGAACGGCGGAAATGGATACATCAAAATGTGGTCACATTCTTGACTTGCGGCCATTGATAAACACTCGCATTGATATACTTGGCTCGATTCTGACTTGTAAAGAATTTTTTCCCATGCCATGCTGCCTATCCAATCCATTGATCCTAGTCTTGAAAGCTTCAAAGTTATGAAATTTCTTCTCCTTCTGACTAGGAATGTATCCCTCTTGCATACTCAATCTAACAGAGCCAAACTGCAAGTTGCAATAATTAGCCTACAAGAGATGATCCTTCGTACTAGGGTTGTAAGTGGTCTGCCAGTTTATTTAAAATTGAGTTGAAATAATATAAGTAAGTACGGTTTAAAAAAATTACAACCAAAGTCATAAATATAATGGTAGAAGCATTTGCCGTTACTGTTTTATTAATTTATCATTTCATTTATTTTGAGGATAAAAATACAATTATATTGATCAATAGGAAGTAGTGTTAATTATTACTATGTTTAATTAAATTTTTATATTATTATATCCTTTCATGAATTGGTTTAGCATAAATATATAGTTTAAGTGACATCAAATTTATGATATTGATGAGGATTTTGTGTTTATAAAGACTTGTATTGTTTAAATCGAAATGTCGATAAGAACTCAGCAACTACATGAGATAAGAAAAACAGTAAAAGGAGTGGTAACAGTTAATTGAGAAGAAATTGGCAAATGTCAATGGTAAATATCTTCGGCGGCGGCCCTATAACTCATACAATAAAGATGAGGAATTTTGACAAGCAAACCAACAAACAGAAAATTCAATTAAGTTTGATTTAGCTCAATATTTGAATAGAAAAAATTGAGGAAAGAAAGAGAATGGGGAATTAGTGTGAGGGTTGCACCCATTTTCTCTCTCCCTCTTTCTTGGAATGATATTTTCCCCCTGAAGTTGTTTTGTCTTAATCAGTTATTTCACATCCCCTTCAATATTTTTTGATACTCGTTCCCCCACCTTTTTATTCTTCCTCTTCCATCCAAACAACTAATTTAATTATCTTTTTCATCAAAAGAGGAGATTTTTTACTGTGAATTAGGCAACGGTCGGATCTAGCGAGCCACTTTAGAAGGAATTTATTACATGTACTCTTCAATTCCTAATGTGGTCGTTGTATCTTTGAGTAAAGGAGAAACTCAAGTGCTTACAGAACGACGATTTTAAGTTAATTTTAACATTCTTTGGAGTGTGCCTCTACCAAAAGATTTTGCGCACTCTTTCATCGGTTTCTAGATTTATCACTCCAATTTTTACTTTTAAGACTTGCGGTGATTTAGCAATCGTTGGCTCTATATTTTCAATAGTTTTGAGATAGAATTGGTATATTTGATTGCTTTTTATCATGGGCATTGATAAATCTGTAAAACAAAAATGCCAATGTCCCCACGTACATCCGCTGCATTCACTTCTGAAATCCATTCAAAGCATTATAGCTAGGGGAGGCAGACGAGTTGAGCCTCGGCCTTGACTGATTTCGAGCCAAGCCACGCTCGACTCGGGGAGAAAAATAGAGCTGAGTCGAGCTCGGGCTTAATTCTCTCTAATCTTCCACCTCTTTAAATTTTCTTTTTAAACATTCTAAATTTAAAACTTCTCTCAAACTTTCTAAAATGGGTCATCTTTCCATACGGCTAGCCTTGATGAGTTTGAGTATGGTGATGATGTGACTATAGGAGGGTGTGGACCCAATGATATGATAGTCGATGATCCCCAAGCCGATGAGGCCCAACCCGCAAAAGTGGTGGTGGAGGTTCTTCAATGAAGGCCAAATCAAAGAGGAAAGAATCTAGCGTATGAGATCATTTTGATAGAGTTCTCAATGAGGTAACAAAGAAAATACAAGCACAATGTAAGTATTGTCATTCTACTTTAGCTATCGTTTATGGTAATATTTTTCTCTTATTCAACATGCCAAGAAATGTGCTAAAAAATGTGGCTCAGATAATTATAACAAAGTAAGTAATCTACAACCAGAAGCACTATTGACATAGAGAGTTTTTCTTATCTACCATTAGATTCCAAAGTTAATAGATCTAAAATGGTGAAAATGATTGTTTGTATGAAATTGTCGTTTTCTTTTGCCAAACATCCATGGTTTTCCGAGTATTATTAATATCTTAATCCCAGATATGTCTCAACGGTATATAGTCAAGGTGTTGTATTAATGATTATGTTTCTTTCAATTTGCGATTGTAAATTGAAAGAACCCGCATGAGGGAGTGAAATAGAACATAAAACCATGAGCTCCAAAGCAATGAGAGGAGAAATCTTTGACTGCGGGCCTTTTGAAGAATGAGCCGACGACTCATAGGCAGTGGCTTGGTTAAGGGAAGCCACCGGAGCCATAGAGAAAGTAAGTCTTCATAGGGCAATTGTCACTGCTTGTGGACCCGAACCTGGGTAATCTATCTATGACCAGGATGAAGCTTGGGTGAAACTAAGTGGAGGTCCGAATCGACTGATGTTGAAGAATCAGCGGATGAGTTGTGGTTAGGGGTGAAATGCCACTTGAACCCAGAGCTAGCTGGTTCTCCCTGAAATGCGTTGAGGCATAGGAGTTGACTGGACATCTAGGGGTAAAGCACTGTTCTGGTGTGGGCAGCGAGAGCAGTACCAAATCGAGGCAAACTTTGAATACTAGATATGACTCACAAAAGGGGGTAAAGGTCGGCCAGTGAGACGATGGGGGATAAGCTTCATTGTCGAGAGGGAAACAGCCTGGATGACCAGCTAAGGCCTCTAAATGACCGCTCAGTGATAAAGGAGGTAGGGGTGCAGAGACAGCCAGGAAGTTTGCCTAGAAGCAGCCACCCTTGAAAGAGTGCGTAATAGCTCACTGATCGAGCGCTCTTGCACCGAAGATGAATGGGGCTAAGCGATCTGCCGAAGCTATGGGATGTCAAAATACATTGGTAGGGGAGCATTCTGCCTTAGATGAAAGTGCCCACATGAGTAGGTGTGGATGAAGCAGAAGCGAGAATGTCGGCTTGAGTAACACAAACATTGGTGAGAATCCAATGCCCTGAAAACCTAAGGGTTCCTCCGCAAGGTTCGCCCACGAAGGGTGACGATTCTACCATATATGTCTTTGCCATTCCGTCGAAAATCGATTTTATGATTTAGACACTTATGACCTCCCCCTCTATGCCCTACAGTAATGATCAATCTGACATTACGACCTTTACAACAACGATGCTGTCCATAGATCAAAGTATTTCATGGATTGGATTTCACTTGATGGATTGGATTTCACTTGACTGTCTACGGCTCCTTTGGTGTGCTCAGGATAGAAATTTATCTCTAGGGAAAAACACTTATATCCCCTATCAAAAAAATTCCCAAACGTTATAAAGTGGAGACCAAGAAATGGGTGAAGCCCTCATAAAATATTACCAAACACTATTATGCCAAGTTAACATTACATGGTAAAATATTGACCATATAAAGTTCCTGGAGCACTCTTCAAAAACCTTCATAAAATATTACAAAAAAAAGTTCATTTTATTTTCTCAAATGTTTTAATTAGAAGTCACCCAATAATTATTCAGAGGTAAAGTGGGGAAAGCACTCTTCAAAAATCTTTATAAAACATAAAGAGAAAAAATAGTCTCTTTTATTTTTCTCAAACGTTTTAATGAAAAGCCTCCAATAATTACTCCAATTACTCATTATGAAGGTTATACCCTGATTATCACATGATCTAAAATTAGCAAAAAGTTAAGTTTTTCACTTTTTAATGCAATCAAAAATTTTTTTTTCCCAAATGCAAATATGGTATAAATTAACAAACAGTGATCAGCACGACTTTGAATGCAAATATAAAAAGCACCTGGTTAAAACTGACTTATAATTACTCGACAAACTTGTGCATGCATGCATTATATATATTTGTATATCTATATTCATGCGGGTGCGCTGCCATGCGCAGCCCTTTTTAGGCAGCGTATGCAACGTTGTCTTGTGGGCCGCTGAATCTGATCCAGCGGCCCCCCCTCCCTCCCACCTCCTGCCTCCTACCCTCCCACCCCCAGCCCTCCCGCCTCCCACGTTGGCTATAAAAGCCCACGGCCCCCCTACCACCGGACCACGCTGCCTCACTGCCCCTCACCCCTACTGCCGCCCCCCGCCCCTCCCCCTACCGCCGGCCCCCAACCACCGCCCCCTGTGCTGCCGCCCCCCTCCCCGGGCCGGCCCCCCTCCATGCCGTGGCCCGCCTCCCCATTGACGTGCTGAACTCGTTGTGTCGAGGGTAAAATTTGTTTTTTAATTGGCTGTAGTGATAGCATTGATAATCCACTAATTAAATTAAACAGTGAATTTACAAAACAGTAAAAAAAATTGTTGAGAACATAATGGTTGCCTTCATTTCTTATACTTATGTTTCCATTGGTGTAAAAAATATTTTAGGTCAAAAATATTTGTGAGTGTAGCCGAGGAGGCCAGATTTGCATCCGTTAGCCAAAAACAAATCCAGTCGAAAACGAGCATTCAGGTAAGTGTTAAGCCTTTCAAAGTACTTTGACTAAATTAAATTTTGATTATTGCGACTATTTTAGTTGAAAATAATCTTAGTTTTTATAAATTTTGTATTTTTTAAGAATGGACAATCTTCAAGATAATGGATATGAGAAAGAAGAATTAGGCTAACATATTACAATAGTCTATCCTAGTATAGAAGATGAGTTTAACTTGAAGGTTAGAATGGAATTTGATTGTTTTAGATGATGCACTCAACTTCTACAGTAGTTACTTAAAAATGGTCAGATTTGATGTACGTAAACATAATACAAATTATCATAAGATAACAAAAACAGAACCTCGAGTCGGCAAAAAATGTGATTATTTGCCATATTTTATTTTTAAATATGTATGCAAAAAAATGTTCTATCTCAAAGTGGAGTCGTAGCATTTATTCAGGGGCGTCAGTTTAACACTCCAAATCCGGTTCACGCTCGTGAACCAAACCAGGCATGTTACAGGCCCCGGTTAGGTCGGCTAACCCGAACCCAACTCGTGCGGATCTAATCTCGGCATCTTAAGATGAAGATACAACTCGTCATACATGGATGAATGCACGGAATCCTAACATGATACTACATAGATGACATGCAAACTAAATTACACACCAATACAATTACGATCAAATCAGTAAAAATTCTAAAATAACACGAATAGAATCTCCCCTAAAAGTGTAATTAGGGGCCACCCTGTCAAATAATATATATAAATATATATGCATGCATCAACAATTTCATTCACACAGAATCTAATCTACTATACACTCATTCTGAAGCTTGGGTCTCAACCCACAACGCTTCCACTGCGCAATTTATTCACATTTCCTTTTCCTGTCATCATGTCTTAGTATTTCATCTCATCATGTCCTCAAATTTTAGCATTTAATCACATCACATCAATATAATAACATCATAACAAAATATAACCACTCAATCGACTGACATGTGTGCAAGCGACGACAGTGCTCCTCCGTCCAAACTGGCTCCTCCAACTCGTGATTATTACCTACATATAGTATAAAAACACGTCAGTAACAAGTGTTACTGGTCCGGAAAATAAAATAACTATAACAAGCTGGCTATGAGAGCAAACTCTCATATGAAAGAAAACATCATATACTCCTCGTGAACACTTTGAAGGGCACCTACTGAGGAGCCACTGGGCTGCAGACCCGGTAGCGTCCCGAACTGACTGATCTATTGCTGCTGATGCCTCTCTCGGCATTTTCTTACTTCATTTTCTGGTCTCAAATCCTAAGCCCTCTCCTTACCTCCATATTTCTCCTGGCCTTGAGCACGAAGGCCGAGTACTCTCAGGCAGTCGCCTTTAGTACCCTTTGAACCACAAGTCCGGACATGCGCTATACTAAACAGTACCTGTAAACCTCCACGTTCTCTGGGTGTGAGGAACTCAAACGCGGAGTTGTTAGGATCCCTCGGGAATGGAACAGTCCACTTGCACTAATCCAGAGCCCGCTTTGACTGTCACGGCATCCGCTCATGGTACGTGTAGTCGGTTTCTCCATCTCTCGTCTCACTAAAAACTCGATAAAATTATATATATAGGCCTGGGAAGGGATTTATATAATAGGCCCGAAGGCAACTTGTGGTGGATCTTGTTTTCGAAATCATCCTCGAGGGATCTCATCCTCGAGGGGTTATTAATCTGGAAAACTGTTCGGTTAAATGGCCCGAGTTAAGTGGGATCTAATAAAATGCCACTTAACCCGTCCTGCAAATAATAAAATAAACATACAATAGAAGAGCGTAAAACAAAGGCGAGTCCTAAACGGACCTGATAGAAGATCCAAGCATGTCATCATGCCTAGGCGGCGAGCTCTTACTTCATACATACACCTCAAAACTAAATACTAATGCCCACTAACTAAATGATGCATCAAACTCAATGAACAGCACACACAACATAATAATCATCCGTCAACAGTCAAATAATCATAAATGTGAAAGTAATTCTAACTCATCCTATTCATACCAATTTTATTGTGTTTTCTAAGTTACATCGTGGTCACTTATCATGCTCCGACTCAATTTATCTCATTAGATCACTTAACATTCATTCACTATTACCCAATTCATGCAATCATCACTTCACTCATAATTAGGCATTACTCATAACAGTTAATCAAACCTAACATACTGTGCTAACATTCATCAAGTTTAAATTATCAATTCAGAGGTAATTATACCTCACGTTGTCGATGATCTGCGACGGTTAGGGTTTCATCGCGTGTCTCGGAGCTCGAATTCGACGCTCGAGCGGCATCCGAAGTCGATCAGGTTCGACTGGATGAACTCGGCGGAAGATCGGCCAAATTCCAGCGAATCCGGTTTTCCTGGTAGGTTTCAATGGTTTTCTGGCAACTTTTCGATGGTTTTCCGATGGTAGTCGCCTGGCGGCGTCTACTGGCTGAATAGTATGGATATTGAGTACCATTGGAACTGGCTCGGCGAGCCCGACGCATCTACGGCGTCGACATGGTCGGCGGAGGTGGCGGCTCGCCAAAAAATGGGCAAAACAGAGGCGGCGGAGGTGGGTGACTAGATCCGACCGGGATGGGCGGCGATGGGTTCCGATCTAGTCAGGGAAGCTCACTGGAGTGGTCGAAGGTGCCGAGGCGACCACTGGATCACGGCGGCGACGGTCACCGGCGGCGGAATCGACGACACGAGCGTAACGCGAGCGCAGCACTAGGCGTGGCAATTCTGACATCGTGGAGGCTGGACGATGGCCGGTAGTGCTCGGGGTGGCACGGCAACACCACGGCGAGGCCTAGCGGTGACGATCGGTGGCAAGGCGGCGTCAACCGTGGTGGCAACGACGATGCAAGAAAAAGGCGATGGGAAGGAAGAAGAAAGTGTCGGGGGAGGGAGAAAATAACTGGGTGGCAAACTTGTAAATAAGACTTGACTGGACTCCATCTTGAGTCAAGAAATTCTAAGTATAAGACTTAACTCGTATTAAATTCTAAAAAAATTGGGAAAAATCTCATAAAATCAAACAACACCAAAACATCATAACGATATGCTCTAGAACTATCAACTCACCCAAATTGCCCATGACACATCCTAACGTGGTAAACGGCCTAAGACTAATTCTACTATCTATTATATATAAAAATAAAAAAAGTAATTGGCATACTCTCATATATCTGATAACTCATTCTATTCTGCTGTGTTCATGACGTTATTATCATATACTTGGGTACGCATGACCCCATCTCATACACGTAGCGTAGCTAGTACCGTTTCTGAATCTAACTCGACTCAAAAATAACGATCGAACCGACCGGTTCTGAATATAAAACCCTGACTCGAATCGTGGGTTTTACAGTCGGTGCAGTAATGGCGAATCTCAAAGCAGTGATGCAAAACGACTATGATAGCTCCAAATCTAGAACGACTATATAATATTAGTGATTTATAACTTGTTTCCATGAATTGTTATTGACTTTAATCAAACTTGACAAATTTGTAACTTGTAAGTTTGTACTTTTATTCATCGTGTGAAAGAAAGTTAAATGTGTTGACTATGATGGCCCTCATGTGTTTTGATTCTGATGTGTTGTCGACTTTATCAATATAATTTAAATGTTATCAAAATATATAAGAGTCTGCCATTTTTTTTAATTTATAGTTGATCGCAAAATTAAAATTTCAACAGTTTACTAAGTTAGGATGCATTATTTTAGAATATTAACTCGAGTCAGAATCGAATCAAGTTTTAATTGGCTCAAGTTGGGACCGAGGCAATTTTTTATTGACTTGACTCAAGTCGATACCGAATTATTTTTTATTAACTTGATTCGACTAAATACGAGTCAATTTTTATTGACTTGACTCGGATTGACACCGAATCAATTTTTGATTGACTTGACTCGAGTTGACACCGAATCAATTTTTGATTGACTTGACTCTATTCGATACCAAGTCAATTTTTTATTTATTTAAGTCAAGTCTATACTAAGTCAATTTTTTATTTATTTGACTCGAGTCTAGCCCGGCCGTGGCTGTGAACCGTGGCGGGGGTGGTGGTGGCATAGGGGCGGCGCGCGAGGGCCAGTGGCGGGGGTGGTGGTGGCATGGGGCGGCGACAGCGGGGGCCAGTGGTGGGGGGCGGCGACAGCGGGGCCGGTGGCCGCAAGTGGTAGCAGGGGTCCACAATCGCAGGTGGTGGCGGGGTCTGTGCCAAGGGGGCCACGGCTTGGGCAGTTGTCACGTAGCAGGGGGTGGCGGACTGTCGATGGGCAGGCAGGGGCTTAGGGCGGTCATTGTTGTTGCAGGGGCGACACGCCAACGATAGGCGGGCAGGGGCTTGGGGCGGTCGTTGTCGTCGTAGGAGATTCCGGCAGGCGGGGGCCGCGGCGGGGGCAGGTGGGTAGGCCACACCAACGAGGGGTTGGGGGTGGGGATGCTATTGGGCATTGGATCAGATCCAACGACCTATAATCCTTGCACTGCAATGCGATGCTAAATCTCTATATATATATATATATATTCAAAAGATAGAAGTCTATAAGTGTAAAAGAAAAAGTTTAAGAGGGCAATAGGGAAATTCACTGGGTTATATAAATTGGCCGACTCAAGACGGTGTGAACCCAGCCATGCCCTCGTGTGTACCCTGCCGACCTCCTCCCAGGCTTCGGCCGCCCCCATCCCCCACGGCCACGCCGCCGCCACCGTCGCCGACTGACCCACCTCCGCCACTGCCGCCACCGCCGCCCGCCATGGCTGCCGCCCTCTCCCTGCTCCTCTCCGCTCACTTCCACGGCGGGTCCGACCCCCTCCCTTGGCGGAGGAGCGGCAAGAAGGCCCGACCTCTGTTCATGGCCTCTTCCCCCATCCCATGGCGACCACCCGCCTCGCCAATCTGGAAGCCCTCCGGGCCGCCGCGAGGGAGAAGTTCGTCAAGGAGGCTTCCCCGCCGCCGCCGGGGATCCGCCGCGACGCCGTCTCCCTAGCCCGGGCGCTGCTGCTCATCGCCGCCGAGGACGAGGCGTTCGTCGCCCTCAACCGCGAGAAGGACGCCCGGTCCCTCCACTACGAACGGAACTCGCCGTCGCCAGCTACGGAGAAGGAGGTGGATAAGTTCGCTGATGTGGAGACGATGCAGCTCGCAGGGAAGACGATGGCGGGTTGGATGGCGGAGTTGGATTCGATTTCGGCGGAGGTCATCGCGGAGTTGGGCGGAAGGGCGACGGCGAGGCCGTGGCCGAGAAAGGAGGTTCTGTCCGCCATAGCCGGGGTCGTCCTCAAGAAGTTGAAGAAGATGAGCCTCGCGAAGAACGCCAACCACGGCGGGCACTACCTCCACACGGCCCTGGCCGCCGGCGGCGGCAGCGCGGTCATGACCGCGGCCGTGTTCGTCGAGATCTCCAATCGCCTCGGCATCGTAGCCGCCGCCGGCCAAAATTTCCCGGCCTGGCCGCAGCCCTGGGCCCCCGGCCCGGCGACCTGGTCCGGCGGCTGGAGGTGGTCTCCAGCCGGGACATGGTCGGGATCGCGCTGTCGAAGCTGGTCCGTCTTCACTGGAGCCGCGCGTCGAGACCGAAGGCGCCGCGGCCGGCGGCGGGGCTGGTGCGGCCGGAGGAGCTGGGTCTGGCGGTGATGGCGTCGGAGAGGCTGCTGGTGGTGCAGCCGCAGGACTGGGCGTTGAGGAGGGACCATGGGATGCTGCTCTTCCACAGCGGCCGGTTCGGGGATGCGGTGCGGGAGTTGAGCATCTGCATGGCCTTCGCCCCAGTGGAGGAGGCGCAGGTGTTGGAGCCCTTCGTGGAGAAGCTCCACCTCCTCCGGATTGAGTCCTCTTGGAAATCCCTCACCCCCTCTGATGATTGATCGATCAATTCATGAATTCATGATTCTGCTACTGCTTTCCGCCAACGCAACGGAGAAACTACAAAACAACTTTCCTTTTAAATCCTAATTTTTTTATTTAATTTAATTTTATTTTTTTAAAGATAAGAACAAAAATATAAAGCGAATTTTTTCCCGGACTGATAAAGAAAAAGGTAAGGGGGGAAATTATCAAAACAAATTTTTTAATTCCACCCTAAAGAAAAAAAGTATACTCTGGATTTTCGATTTATATATGATATATCCAAATCCGTCAATGTAAATATATATCATATATCCATGTCCCAAAGGACATTTGTCAAAAAAAAATGATGGCTGTTTGTTTTGGTTTATGGCCACACGGATCATGGTTTTGAGTGTTTTTCCAAAAAGGAAAGTATATTGAGTAGATCTTATTCTTCTTCCCTGTTTTCTTCGTTCAAGCAAAGACTGAATGGAGGTTTTGCTTTTAGGAGAAGATAAAGATCTGATTATCCTTTAATGTTTGTTCAAGATTGAGAATGGAGTTGTGAGGGGGAAGATCTTTGATCACGTACGCAAAGCTAGTTATGGAAATGGAGGCTTGGAGAAGACAGGGGAAAGAACACGGCGCAAAGATTTTGGCTCCTATTGGGAGCGACGCCCACACCATGTGTCTCCACGATCGATTCCTAGCCGTTGAGGCAAATGGCGTCTCCACTCCTAACGGGAGCCAAAGCCTGTTTAAGAACAAAAAATCATTGTGCCTCGATTTACCCAATAAATAAATTAAATATATAATTACACTTCAAAAGAAAGCTTTTTTTCTTTAACTTAATAGAACCATGCAGCCCAACAATTGAACATTGAAAAGAGAAGTTGATCGAGACCGTGCGTGTGGTTGCTGTTAAATCTAATCTTAAATGTTTTTTGCTAGAAATTTTTTTTTATTTTTAAAGGAGTCTGAATCAGAAAACACTTAAACGGAATAATTTAGGAGCTGAGCTGAGTTTTTTTTTTGAAGGAAAAAAGTATGAAGGATGCTACTGTTGCGGACTTGGTGATGCGTCTGGTTTCTACTATTTGTTAAGAGTATAAGTTACGTTTGTCCAACCAGCAAAATTTCTTATTAAAGGCCAAAACTTGAAACCAACGCGTCTGGAGGTTTTGAGGAATATTAAATAATCAGCTCAACCAATTTTGATTTTTTGTGATGCAAGGGCAGGGGCAAAGCACTGAATTGTGTATGGCTTGGGTGTTGTCAGGGTGCATTAAGGGCTTCAAGCTGTTTCCTTAGATCGTCAAGATCATCTTCCAATTCATTGGCGTCGGACAAATGTGGAGGGACTTGCAAGCTGTCAGCTGCGGGAAGCTCACGGACGAGACCTTCAGGAAGGGCATCTGCAAGAGAACGAACAGGGTATAGGAGTCAAAAGCTGGTGCTCTGATAAGAAGTAGATCTAATCAATTAAAATAAACTATTATAATCAATATCTTCATTGAAAAATTTATCTCAAAAATCAAAGTCTATTATCTGATTAAATTAGAGTTTAATTTCAAAATTGGAGTGGACATCTTGCCTGATATTTATATAAAATAGAACGACTAAAAAATGCCAACAAACATAAGATGGATTCCAGTCATTAAATTTGGAGTTTCTAGCGGAAGACTACAGCATGTGTAGTTGAACTGGTAAAAGGCATCTGCTAAACGGATATTTTCTCTCTGAAGTTCATAGCGTGTTCCTACCGCTAAATTCCTACCGCAAATCCGTGAGGGACATGGAAGATGGAAAATACCCAATCTAGGGGGTATTTATACCAATCTTAGTTAAACCACCCAAGGTTCAAGGCCGGTAACAATAATTTTGATTTTGACAATAAAAAAATCTGCATTTGGCCTCTTAATTTCACTGGTTTATGCCAAAAGATTTAGCAATCAAACCAAGATTAAGGAAAGCCTAGCACTAATAGCAACAGATAAAATGAAAAGAATACCTGACTTGATGACACCACTTGTTCCTGCTGCTTTGTCATCGTCAACCACACTATTAAAAAATAATCAAGCATATCAACGATAATGTAAAGAAATAAATTGGAACTATGCAAATGGCTCTTTCTTCTGCTTACAGCGAAGAAGATTGAAGACAATTTTATAGTATAAAATACCTAATATTCCATTCATTATCGGTATGAAGAGGAACTTCCACTTGCAATTGCAGCTCTGCTTCCATCTTCGCCTTCGCTGCAGCTTCTCTGGCTGGTTTTTCAAGAAGGTATTTCTTCTGCAAGTAAAAGAACATAACTGTTAAAAAACCAAACAACAGTCCGAGAAAATAATGGAGAAGTGAAAGTCACCTGTTGTTCTAAACAAGCTGAATTTGAACACTGTGGATTTGGTTTCATCTCCATGGTAGGGAAATAATCTTTGAGAGAATTGTAGCCCTAAACCATATCATGTTTTCAACATTTAGTAGACATGACAAACACGTTCCAATGATTTAAAAAGCTAGAAAAGCAACAAGAAAATGGCTAAAACAAAAATGTTAAGAGGGTACCAAGTATGGCGATACTAGCCCAAAATCCAGTAAATATTTGAGTGTATTTTGCACCAGCAGACCTGCCACAACACCCTGAAAAGAATTTTTTTCTTAAACACAGCTAGCTTTATAAAACTCAACACAAAAGGAGAAAAGCAAAGAGAGTAGAAATTAATTAAAACGAGATATTTGGGACAATTTTGGCCCATAGTAAATGTATGGAGCCTTGCAGAAATAGCCATTAGAGAAAATAACCAAACCAAGTCCCGCACCATAGTTGTAGGTAAAGATGCTGCACAGACTCCTTCTCTCTTGAGAGTACGTTCGTCCACGCCAGAAGCCACAACCTTGATTAAACAGCATTAGCAAATCAACCTTCAGAATGCAAAGATCAAGATTATCTACTTAAGCAGAGTACTTTGACCACAGAATAAATAAACTTTGGTCTGTGTCCAAAATATGTCCTGACAAGCATCCAATTTCAACTGATACAAAGGTTGCATATGATAACCACTTTAGTCATGGCCATAAATATAAACTTATCAGTCTTTCATTTTCTAGCAGATTTTTAAAAAAATGTCTAAGGTGAATGCAAATGCTAAATAAGATGATATCACCAAGACAGGAAAACAGAATACCAGAGGAGGTGCACATGCAAAACAAGCTGTTTCTCCAGGTAACAGCAACTGTATATGACCTGACACAGCATCTTCGGATACACCTGTTTATGTGCTTCTTATTAGTTTGCTTGGATAAAAGAAATCTCATCCAGAATGCAAAATTAGTATCAACTCATATTTAGCCGCAGAATGATAAGTGCAGGATTTTGTCTTGCAGCTCAGGTCATCAAGGGTGCGTGCCAAAGGACTTGATGAGATTTTATCAAGTTCACTCTAAAAAAACAAAATTTAGTTAACAAGCACAAGATACTCCAAAGATTCCCTACCCCTGTTTCCTGATTGCTCAAAGTTAAGACAAGAAGGAGCAATTTACTGACAACATAAATCCAAATGAGCCATTTTTGTTTGTGAGGTTCAATGATAAGGCCTGACAAAATTTCAACCAACTAAAGAAATCAGGCCACTAAAACTTCGCCCACTTCAACATTATAAAAAATGGCTTCCCATGGACCAGCTGGCAATCTGAGCTCGGACTAAATAGAGGCCCATTAGTACCCCTACTTTAATGTAAAGTCCTATTATGGAAACATTAATATATTTAAGACAATTACAAGTTTATGCCAAATTACTAAACTAAATACAGCTAAACATTGAATTCCCAATACTAAAATTCTAGAGATTATGTTGATACTTTAAATCACCATGCACACAAACTACTAACCAGATTCCATCCATGTTTGACCAAGCTCATTGCATGCCTGCAAACATAAAAAGCTGCATCAAAAGATTAAGGAGTAGCTGAAATAGAACATATTCATTAAGCAACTGGTTGAATGTATGGTCACGGAGGATGATCATACCTGATTGACAACCATCCGAGCCTCATAATTATCAACACAGCTCAAAACAAGGTCCACCCCAGTTCCATGCTTACTCGTGCGAATTTTTGTGCTCGTCAAGCTCTCCATGAAAGTTGTGAATCCATTCACTGTGGTAATATTTAATGTATAACTCTGTCAAAATATTATAATATGCATTAGTAATAAGAAACAGACAACCAAATCAACTAACAAATACAATATAAATATCTACTAGCAGCTAAAACTCTTTGAACCATAGATTAGAAAGTAATAATTAGAGTTTAAGCTAACTCTTAAAAGTAAAAAGAATATATTTTTACACGTATAAAAAGAATCAAGTGAAGAAAAAGGAATCATCAGAGTATGCTCTTATAACTTCACCCTTACCTCAAGTACAACATCAGGATTAATTTCCGTAAGTGTTTGAACAGCAGCATCAGTCTTAGTCATGCCAACCTAATACAAGAACAAATCTTGTTACATAAGAGATAGAAGAAGCATCACAAGACCTACAACAGGTATATTAAATTACTAGTCTAACCGCTAAAGCTTTTATTTCTTTTAACAAAACTATTCACCTAAATTGCATGCTGCAAAAAGAATGGCATCAGCCTCTCTACCTGCTCTGGTCGAAAGAATAGTCTATTCATGTTTGCCAGCTCAACTGTATCATAATCATACAATAGAAGGCGGCCTATTCCACATCTAGTAAGCATTTCAGCAGCGACACTCCCTACACCTCCAATTCCCTGCCCATTCAGACATAAAATTGGAACCCAAAATACAAAAAATGCAACATTGAATGCACTAATGAATAGATTTGTACTTCTAATCAAAGTCCAACGTGCGTTATAGCCCATGGATGGTAAGTCTAGGATCATCCATGACAAATGCTACGTTTTACATCTCACTTACAAGAGCAACTAAGTGAAAAATGAATTTTTAACAAGCCAAGGACTGATCCTTGTAATACAATTCAGTTCTTGCATATTTTATCTTTTACATCTCAGGAGCAAAGGAAGTTTCAGAGTTAAAATAAACAGAAAATGAACCACATGCTCCCCAATTATTCCAAAGTAAACAGTATGAAAGTTCTTTTCTTCCATCTTGGCCCAAAAGGTTCTGAAAAGTAGATCCTAATCTAGAATCCATGGGAAAAGAAATAACAAAGATTTGCAAAAATAAAATTTTGATTGTGCTATAATAAAGCAAAAACAAAAGAAATTCACTGGAGAATGAGCTACAACACGCACAAATACACACATACTAAATAAATATTGTCATTTTTTGTCAAAGTAGCCACAAAAAGATAGATACATACAACTATGGCAACGGAAAATTCTCTAATCCTTTCATAGTTCTCTACTATGCCCATTCGTTGCAAAGCCATGAGTCTACTGTAAGGATTACTGTCAACAACCTCAGAGCTCATATTCTGCAACAATATGCCACAGTAAATCATTTAGCCATGTCAATTAAATATAATAGGATCTAAAATTAGCAATAAATGCATATAAAAGTTACAACAACAGTTCAAAAACTTGACCAAGTTTCCTTTAGAATTTGAAGAGTACCTTGACTTTGGAACGATGAGTGGAGTCTGATTTTGTGAGACATGCTGCCACATCTTCTAATTGCTTTTGCGCCTGGAAAAGCAAAGAAAAATCAGGCTCAACAATACATGCCAAAAAATATGCAATAGAAAAGCATTACTCTTCTACCACTTTATCCAAAAAGGGCCGGACATACAAATCCTAATCTATGATCCTTGTAATTACAAATAACAAATTTCTACCCCACAAAGCGTATCCTGCCACCAACTATCCCCCTTTATACGGGACTTGGGGCCACAATTGTACAAGCATTTTCTGCAATTGTACCAGCATTTACCACAGTTGAACCGCATCAACGATGTTGCAATTAAGACAGGTAAGTCATTGAAAAAAAGAAATTGTAAAAATTATCCGAATTGAACTTTGGTTATCAATCCTTTAAAAAATGCAATAAAAACACGATATATTTGCAGCAAGAAAAATAAACTACCCGTGCTAACCCGCAGCATCCAAGTGCAACATATCTTTCTGATTAAGAATAGTGACATAATCACATAATTTGCAAAGCATAATGAACACTTAAACTTCAAGAACAAATACAAGACTCTCCCATTTTCGACCAATTAGCAATCATGCAACGATATCTAATTCCAAAGATTACAACAACAACCACAGCAAAAAATAAGAGAGGGAAAGTGAAATTACGTTAGCGATCAGGTGGATGTGGTGAGGATCTGAGAAAGATCGTTTCAGATCGTCGAAAATGGATTTGAGCTTCCCCTCCATGGCTGGGATGCGAGGGGTCTTGGATCTCTTCGTTGAGGTTTTCTACAAAGACATAGAATCAAGCAATCAACGCTGGGGTTGAGAACCAACTCCTTCCCATCACCGGCAATTTTCTCTTTGAGGTTGTGCCCCACGTAAAAGAACCTTTCGACAATGACAAAATTACCCTTCAAATTTAAAAAATAAATATGAAAATGCAAATTAGTTTAAATTTCAAATATTAAAAAGCTATGCTGCCATAATTATCCTTTAAATTTAAAAAATATTAAGAAAATTTAAATTAGTTTAAATTTAAAAATACTAAAAAACTATTTAATAAACGACTTGGGCCACAGGTAACCGACATAAACAACCTCTAGCCCATGGCACTTGCCCTAAGCCCTCAAAGTCTTATCACGCATAGTAAATTTGTTACCGATCATCTTTACCGGTTAACTTATTTATTTTTATAAAAAAATTTAAAATTTTATTAATAAAAGAGTTTTAACTAATTTATTTTTTTGTTATAATGAGGCATGATTTTCCAATTATTTGCTTATCAAAAAATGACATTTTTTAGGTAAAAGCTCAAAAAAGTGTGGATTGCCATGTGGGGTCCACATTGGGATTTAAGTATTATCGGGATAAACCAACGCATTAACAACCTCACCACTATTTCCTGCAAGAGATGTGCTATGTACACTTCCAAAACCCACTTTTCCAATCACGTTGATGGCTTTTTAAACATTGAGAGTTGTGCTATTTAATGTTCATATAGAAATAACGTGACCTCTCAAAATGAAGCTTGGAAATATAGTATTTTCCTTCCTGCAATTTTTTTAAAAATAAAGTCCTACACTACTTTTGGCTCCCTGCATTCAACATATGGCATTTGAATTTAAAAATCAGTGATCTTTTCAATGCTTTTGTAATTGAATTTGGCCGTTCATTGTTCTAAAAACAAATTAATGTAAATATTTCTTTGAATTAATAACCAATTTAATTTAGAAAACGAAAGAAGAAGACAAAAAAAGGTCCCCATAACACCTTTTCTCTCCAAAAATATATATATGAAAAAGGAGAGAAATTGAGCATGCCCATGTTAATAGATAAATTTTCTCTTCATTTTAGGTAGCCAAATACACATTTGAAACTTATCAAAAAATAAAAATAAAAATTATTTCCCAAGAATTTACTTTCTATTTTCTAAAAGACCTTAAATTATTTTTAAAATTGACTCAGCTCTAATAAATATATTATTTCTTATGTATATTGGTAGCTTATGGGCCATTCACCTCATATAATTTTAATTTTTTTAAAAATTCCTTGCGGATTTAAGATCTTTCTCACGGTGGAAAATGCCTCTTTTGTCACTGAAATTTTTGTTGACAAAAAATTAAATTTCGGTGACAAAGGGAATTTGCTCGGTGAAAATTTCGATGACAAAAGCTTCGCTTCTAATTTAACTCGATGGCAATTTGATCAGGTGGAAAATCACCTCTTAACTATTTTGGTGACAAAAGTTGGTGGAAAATTATTTCCAATTTTCGGTGACAAACTATCCCAAAAATTGGTATTGAACATCAGTGGTCAATGTTTGTCATTGAATTTTGGTAACAAATCAATGACAATTTAAAAATAAAATTAAAAAAATGGGTGTACAATACGCTGTGTGGAGCATGGGTTGTAACCCGCCCATGTGTGACGCGTGGATGCCAGTTCACACACGTGGCATGTGGAGGCCATTGCTTGCTACAGTGTAGGGTAGCCGTGGGGCCACAGTGGTGGAGGGTGCAGGCACTGAGTCGATGGGATGAGGAGCGTGGCGGCATCGGTGGTAGTGGCAGCAGCAGGCCATGATGCATGGTGGCACACTCGGGTGCGACATCGATGGTTAGGGGTGCAAGCAGTGTGGTTGTGGAGTGGTCAAAGATGTTTACCATTAACATTTAGCATTGTCTTGACAAATAACACTTACTGCACTATTTAAAGTTTTTCTTGCCGTCTACCAGTTTCAACCATTTTGATCTGACACTAAATGGTTAATTGGCGATAAATTTTAATTTAAACTAAATGAGTCTTTGTCAACACAAATTCCTCGTTAAAATCATAAATTTAGTCTCACTTAGACTGTATATTTATGTTATTTATGTTAAACTAACTACTAAAAAATATAATAATATAAAATTTTAATTAAATACAGTAATAATAATGTTTTTTTATTCATATTGATCAATTTAATTATATTTTTATTAAAACAAAATAGTTAATCTATAAAATGAAAGCATCATAGGCTTTTGCCATTACCGTTTCAAGTTAAAAGTGGTGCAGCTAAATTTATTGCTTTCTTTTACGAACATTTTAAATGGTTAATAAATTACTTCATTATTTTATTTTAATTTAATTTGAAACGACGAGTAAAACGGTAAACCGGCCAACTACTTGAAGCCCTATTGGTGGTGGGGCAGTGTGGAATGGCAGAGCTGTGGTGGCGAGGGGTTGTGTTGGTGAGACTATGTCATAGTGAGAATAGGGCAGCGAGCGATAGTGTTTGATGGCTTGACAGCAGGGTGACCGAGGGGTGCAACGGTGGTGGCGCAAAGGCGGTGGCACAATGGTGGTGGAGCGTGGTGGGCTGGTGAGGCGGCATGGTGGTAGAGTTGGGCGGGGCGGCACGGTGCAGCAGGGCTAGCAGGGTGGTGCGGCAAGGGTGGCATGCTTCCAACGTGGCCATTAATGGTCCGTGTGAACTTGCCATCATTTACAGCCCATGTGGGAATGACACCTTTTTTCTTGAATTTTTTATTAAAATATTCAGTAACAAATTGGTGGCATTCATAAAAATAATGCCACCAACGTTTCAGTGACTTTTCGGTGGGAAATTATTTTTGTCACTATATTTCATGACAAAATGGAGGCAAATTTGTCATGGAGTATTTCAAATGCACAATTTTGGTGACAAAAGTCTCATTTTCCACTAATGTCATAAAAAGTAAATTTGAACTTGATCAAGTTATCAAAAGGCATGACACGGTTTGGCAGCTCGGCTCATGACTTACTGAATCAAATGCAAACCAACTTTAAACATTTAGAAGTTTTCAAGCTGCCCAATCTCGACTCATAAATGTATAACTTCATAGCAAATTAGTTTTTAGCTAACAACTTGTTTGAAAATAAGAAAAACATGAAGAGAGTGATACTTGACTTGGCTCAACTCATTTCAAACCCAATAAAAACACATTTTCTTGCACTGCCTTGCACACGAGCTAAATTTGATAGTACTGTTGAAGTCCAGCCGAGTTAAGAGTTTGGCGTTACTTTGTGCACTAGAGGAGATTGTTAGAAATGATTATTTAATTTCTATTTATCAACTAAAGGTTACACCTCTCTTAAAGGTAATAACCTTCTTTCTGATAAAAAGTTGTAAGCCAAAAGTTATTACAATTAGGTTATATCTCCTCACTCTCTATGAAAATGTATGTTTGGTTAGCAGGGAGGATATGAATTCGTTTATTTAAATGAGATTAACTCTGATGATCTGATTTAACCTTAATAATTGGATAATTTCATTGTGTGATTTTTATCTAGGATTGATAATTGAAGGGGTCAGCTCATGAACATTTGGGTTTCGACTCGACTAGAAGCTCAACATTTAAATGCTAGAGGTCGAACTTGAAATCTAAGAGTGGAATTTGAGCAAAGAAGTGTTCGACTTGACTTGATTTAACTCGATTGTAACTCTAACTCTACTTATTGCTTGGCTCAAACTCAACCAAATGGTATAATATATGTTCGGGTGCAAATTAGCCCGCGATCTTGTATCGCTTTGAGTTGGTTTAGATAAGTGAGTTTAGTGAGACCAAAGGCGCCCTTGCCGCGGAAAGAAACTGTGAGAGTAAAAAATAAATAAAAATAAAATGACGTAAGTGAGGAAAAACTCAGGAAATTTTACGTGGTTTTTAGAGTTCAACTCAAATCCCTAAGTTAATCCACGGTGGTTTAATAACAACTAATCCACTTTTCCTTGATTTTTATACTTTACACGAAATAGTGAATTTTTTACCACAATTAATTTGATTTTCCTTTGATAGCTTTGACTCCAATGCCTCACTTCATCCCTTTTTGGTCTTCAAATCTTTAAAATGACCTTGCCATTACGTTCGGGTTGTCCAAAAATGGTGTGTTAGCAAGTTTTGTCTTGATCCAAGGCGGGATGGCCTTCAAATTATTCTTGGAGTGATAATGGATTGAACTAGACTGCTTTGGAATGGTTCTGTAACTCCCTGATTTTGGTTCACTTAAGAACCTATCTATGTCGCTCACAACTTGGGGTGAAGTCGTCACCTCAAAACTAGTCTGTCATTGGCTACCTGCACTGTAAGCCCTAAATAGTATCACAAAGTGACCTCATATACTCGGGACAAAAATTTAAACCTATGGCTCAAGGTAAGAACTTAATCATGTTGGCGTAACACAAAGAAATCACTCTTTCCCTGAAGGAAGCTCCCTCATTGAACCCACAATCTAAGCCAAAGGCTCTAATACAAGTTGAACTCCTCTCGCTAGCTAGGGTTGCACTGCATGTCTAACCATTTGCTAATCATTTGATCTATATACCCTGGCATAACCCATATGTATGTTGTCATGCTGATTGAACAATCTGATTACTGTGGTCATCCCATCTAGAAGTCATATTGTCATGTTCTCTGACTTTGTCCATATGCATCCCTATAAGATTGTCACTAACACTGCTTGAAAATACTATCTTGCAATACACCTTTTACTTAAGGATGTTAGGTCAAGGCAATAGTATGCAAGATGGCTGGTGAAGTTGATTCGATGTCGTCACTTCAAGACAACCTTAGTACTCCTAACTCTCTTTTGTCCTAGTGATGCTACTGTAGTTGTACCATGTTTTCAATCTCTGGCTCTATTTGTCTCCGAATGTTGTGACATGTGGTCTCTGTATAATGTTAAGAGCATCCTCAAGTAATTGTCCTCCTATAGGGTGAGGTAACTGCTTAGCCATTGCTTTCACAATAACTGTATGTTCAGATGACAATAGTGCATCACGGACCGTGGTTGTGCTACTCAGACGATAGTTGTGCAACTTAGACAACGATTGTACACTTCGGTCGGTGATTGTGCACCTTGGACGATGGTTGTGCAACTCAAATGGTAGTTGTGCACCTCGGACGACGGTTGTGCAACTTGATAGGCGACAGTGCTATCTAGGTGTTGAGGCCTAATCCTAATCATGTATGTTGGGCTGGACTAGGGATGTTGGCTAAGGCTGCCAGTCACAGGCTAGAGAAAGACGTGTGCTAAGGCTAGCAATGGACTGAGTGTAGGAATTTCGGGGATGAAATTTCCTAAGGTGGGTGGGTTGTGAGATCCCTCAACTTAGTCTCACTTTGAATACCTACTAGGATAAGATCTTATTTATAAGTGGGAATGGACTATAGATCTTTAACTTGGTTAACCACTTTTAAATAAATGACTTAACCCATTAGTTTGCGCTATGGGCCAGGTCAGTACAAATGGTATCAGAGCAACTTGGTTCTATATTAGATGGTGACTGGAGTATGGACGTTGGCTAAGGCTGCCAATCACGGACCAAATCAGAATGTTATGAGGCTAGCAATAGGCCAAGCGTAGGAATTTTGGAGATAATATTTCCTAAGGTGGGTGGATTATGAGATCCCTTAACTTAGTCCCACATCTAATACCTATTGGGATAAAATCTTGTTTATAAGTGGGAATAGACTATAAATCTTTAAGTTGGTTAACCACTTTTAAAGAGATGACTTAGCCCATTAGGTTGCACTTTGGGCTGGGTCGTTACAGTTATAGTCTCCATCTACAAGGATTTGTTTGAGGGTCAAAGTTCTCTAAGGTATAGCTCAAACTAAATTTGATGGATCTGGCCAAGGCATTCAGTGGCCTATGCTCATGTGTCACGTAAAGTAACTTAGTCTCCATACTTCAAACCCCCTACAAGTGTCATCTTTGATTACTCCATCTCACAATGTACACCATGTCCCAAGGAAGGACTAATGTGGTGACATGCGAAAGGATGGATAAGTATTGTAATGTCCATGGTGGTCAAGGTAATCCCGGTCAAAATCAGACTAATCCTCAGCTAACTGAATATGTGGACACTCTTAAAGCATCCAAATATTTGGCACAATAAAAGGGAAGGACAAGTCTCAAAGCTTATCATAACATGCCTGTGAGATCCATGCTGACATATACTGAAATCAGGATCTCATATCCATCTGATAACTTCTCTATAACTAATAATACAGAACCATACACTGCTCAAGTCTGACTGAGCAAAAATCTAAAATCAAGAGAAAATACCAAAGGAAATACCTATTACTTTAGTTAAGGACAGCTCTACACACTTGGCTTAAGACAAAAGTCATCCATCTCAATCGACCAAGACATGGCTCTAATATCAAACTATAAAACCCCAATTTTGGTTCACCTAAGAATCAAATAAAAAATGTTATGATCGAGTTGAATCATGTTTAAAGCTGCTAATCTATAAGACTTGATTAATAATATAGGTCGAAATAACCCACTTGGCGTCTTGAGAATGGAAAACATTACTAAATAAGTGTTAAAACACATCAAATATAAATAAAAGTATGAAAGAAAATAATTTTGCTGAGCTCAAGACTGTGTAGTATTTATCTGTCCTCCCACCAAAGCCAACTCAAGATCACAAGACCTACATATATAATATAAAAAATATCAGTAACGAGTGTTACTAGTCCAAAAATAACTAAATAATCAAACTAGCACATGAGTGATGACTCTCATGTTAAATAAAATCAATCATATATTCTTGTGCATCAGAATCACTCATTAGGGCACTAATCAAGAGTCGTAAGCCTTGGCTTGAACAATGTCTCATTCTGACTTTTCTTATGCCTTGGCATTTTCATACTATCCATTGTTCGCGAAATCAATTATACTAAAGCCCTCTATATCCTCCATATAACTTCCAGCCCTGAGCACTTAGGCCGATTACTATCAGGCACTCGCCTTTAGTACCCTTGTAAACCACATGTTGAGACATGAGTTGTACTAAACAATACCCGTAAACCTCCATATTTCTTTAGGTGTGAGGAAACTCAAAACGTGGAGTTGTCAGGATCCCTCGGGAATGAAACAGCCAGCTGACTAATCCAGAGCTGGTCATAACTGGCACGTGCACCCGCTCATAGTACGTGCGAGTCAATTTTACTATCTCTCATCTCACTGAAAACTCGATAAAATTATATATAGGCCTAGGAAGGGATTTATATAATAGGCCCGAAAGCAACATGTAGTGGATCTTCATTCAAAAACAACCCGAGGGATTTCATTCTTAAGTGTTACTAATCCAGAAAGTAGAATACATTTAGATGGCTCATGTTAAGTAGGGGTCTGATAAAACAACCACTTAACATGTCCTACGACCTAAAAATCAAATCCACAATAGACTATAGCGAAAAATATGAGAAGAGTCATAGTGGAAATGTGGTCCAAGCTCCAAGCGTGATGTCTCATCTACGGCGAGCTCGGACTCCAAAACCTATATTGGAATCCACTACTAAATAAAATACTGACATCTCTATATGATGCATGCTCATGGTGCGTGCTCAATTCATCAATACATCCTAATAAAAAAAATGTTAAATAAACCTATAACTAAACATCCAGCACTCAAATCGAGATATAATATAGAAAATGACAAACAAACAAATAATAAATAAATAAATAAATAAACTCATGAATAGATAGATCAATAATAAACGCCTAGAAATAAATAATACTCTAATCATAAAATAATAATATCATTATACAATATAAATACATGGCTAAACACGAGTAATTATCACACATACTCCTATTAGTAAACATATTAATAAATAAATAAATAAATTCATAATCATTCGATAAATAAATAAATGTATAAATATTATTTAATAATAATTAATCATGAATAATACTATCATCACAGCTTTCTAATACTGTAAAATCCGTGATTCGAGTCAGAGTTTTATAGTTTAACCCGATTAGTTCGATCGTTATTTTCAGTTCAGGTAAATTTGAAAACACGTGTACCGATTCGATACTAGTCTTGTGTTATGAACTATGAGTCATGTATGTCCAAGTATATGATGATAATGTCAGTAAGATAAGAGTAGAATGAGTTATCAAAATATATAAGAGTATGCCAGATTTTTCTTTATTTATTTTAATTAGATCGTAGAATTATTTTAGGCCGAATAATGCATTAGGACGTGTTACGAACAGTTTGGGTGGGTTATTAGCTATAGAGCATGTCATTGTAATATTGTGTGTATTATATTTTATAAGATTTTTCCCTGTTTTTCTAGATTTTTTATAATTATTACGAGTTAGTCTTATTTTCCTAGATTTAGAGTCGAGCGAAGTTTTAATTACAAGCCAACCATTTGTTTTTCTCACTGACCATTCATTTTTCTCACTGACCATTTGTTTTTTTCACTGACTATTCCTTTTTCTCACTGACCATTTGTTTTTCTCACCGACCATTTATTTTTCTTAATGATCATTCGTATTTCTCACTAACCATTCGTTTTTCTCACCGACCATTCGTTTTTCTCCCCGACTAATAGTTTTCTTCCACCCTGGCATCTATTTATTCCAAACCTCCAACATTGTCACCATCTAGCCACCACCATCCTCCTCACCCAACTTCCTTTTTCTCTTTCTCCCTTCCCTCTTCCCCACGATCCTCACTCGAGCCGGCCACAACCTTGTCGTCGTTGCCACATGACTAACGATTAGGTATATAAATTTATTCAATTTGATTTGATTGTTTTATGATTTTGGTGTGAATGTAAATAGGTGTTGATTTAAATTTAAATGCTTGTTAACAGATGATAATAATGAATTAGACTTTGAATTTAAATGCTTGTAAGTAGACGTTGTCTTGTATGGATTGATGAGGAGTGTAGCATTCATGCATTATACTGAGTGTTAGTATTTAGTCTTGATGTGTAGGTACCAAGTAGAAGCTCGCCGCCTAGGTGCAAGGACACGATTGGAGCTACCAGGTCTGTTAGGACTCATTTTCTATTTTATGCTCTACTCTATTGTGCATTGTTTTCTTACTTGCAGGACGAGTTAAGTGGCATTTTATCGAATCCCACTTAACCCAGGTCATTTAATTGATCGATCTTCCAGATTAATAACCCTCGAGGATGATATCCCTCGACTATATTTTCAAAAATAGGATCCATCACAAGTTGACTTTGGGCCTATTATATAAATCCCTTCTCATACCTATATATAGTTTTATCGAGTTTTCAGTGAGATGAGAGATGGGTAAACCGACTCGTACATACCATGAGCGGGCTATTCCGATCCCGAAGGATTCTAACAACTCCCGTTTTGAGAACCTCACACCCGGAGAAACATGGAGGTTTACGGGTACTATTTAGTACAGCGCATGTCCAGACTTGTGGTTCAAAGGGTACTAAAGGTGCCTGTTTGAGAGTACTCAGTCTTTGTGCTCAAGGCCAAGAGAATTATAAAGGTAAGAAGAGGGCTTAGGATATACTAGTAGGCCCAAGGGACTAGAAAATGAAATGAGAAAATGCCGGGAGAGGCATCAGCAGTAGCAGAGCTGTCGGTTCTATAACACAATAGCTCCTCAATAGGTGCCCTTAAGAGAGTTCTCTAGAAGTATATGAATGTTTTCTTTTATATGAGAGTTTGCACTCATAGCAAGTTTGATATTAGTTATATTTAGACCAGTAGCACTCGTTATTGACGTGTTTTTATAATATATGTAGGTGAAGATCATGAGTAGGATGAGCCAGCCTGGATTGAGGAGCAGTGATGTCTCTTACATACACACATGTCAGATAATAGCATGTTTAATATTTGAGGATGACATAATGAAATAGAATATATGATGATGTGGTATGATATGATGTATGTTAGAGTAGAAAAATTGGTAATGATGACATGTTAATTAATATGTTTAGACATTGAATAAGTACATCAAGTACGTTAAGGCCCAAAATTAATGAGAAATGTGAATAGAAGGCTTAGATGGGTTAAGACTCAGTTAAGTAAGATGAAGGTAAATCAGCAGTTGAGTCAAAACTCACACATAAATAAATTATACAGTTGAATGAATTTATTGTGTGAATGTTTTATTAGTTATTTATATACGTATACATGTTGATTTGACAGGGTGACTCTTAATTGCACTTTTAGGGAAAACTCTACCCATTTTATTTTACATATTTTATCAATTTTATCGTAGGTACTTTGGTGTGTAAAATTGGTTGTCATGTCATATATATAGTAGCACGTTAGGTTTATTTTTGTACATTAATCTATGCATAGCAATTGACATCTTCCATCTCGAGACACCGAAAGTAGTTCCACATGTGTTGGGTTTATGTTAGCTGACCCAATTGGGACAAGTGATATTCTGGTTCAATTCCCAAGCGTGAACCGGATTTGGGGTATTACAAATACATAATATATAATTAAATACAAATAAATAACGTAACGTATGTATATATATATATATATATATATATATATATACGCACACACACACATACATACATATACAATTTAGTAAACATAAATAAGACTAATATTAATAGGTAAATATATTATTAAAAATAAAAAATAATCATGTAAACATTCATCATATACGAAAAACATATAAATAAAAGTAAATAAATAATAATGAATAACTAAATAGATAAATAAATAATTAAATATAAATAAATAAAAATGCTTGTAACATCAAAATATGTTAAATAGAGTGAATATTTATCTAAACTAATATAGGGTATCTCGAATTATCGGGAATGGTAAAAAAATAGACGAAAACAGGCTGAAAATGAGCTGAACTAAGTCAACTCAATTGAACTAAGCCAAGTCACGCCAAGTCAACTTGGTTCGGGTAAAATAAACAAGTGGACAATTGAACTAAGTCAATTGAACTAACGTGGGCTAGTGGACGTGAATGCGGGCATGAGGATGCAAACACAGGCAATAGTGCCCGTCACCAGAAAACACTAACAATGGTGAGGTTGGGGTCACCACCAGTTTAGATCGATGGCCTAGGCGACGAGGAACATGGTAGTGGTGGCGATCGGCAAAGTTCAACCACCGACTGGTTGGAAATCAGTCGGAATGCGAAGGAATTGCCGATGATGGTGACTAGTATGGGATGATAACTGACCGTGAGGCAATGATGGTGGTGCTAGTTCGGTGGTTGGGGACAGGCAATAGACTCGCCAAAGGCGAGCCGAAGTGGCGGTGACGCTAAGGGCGGAAATCATCTAAAATCGTGTGAAAATTTCTGAAAAATAATTGGGTGAAGCTAGAACTGAAGTGGACGACTTTGATCTTACCACATGGCACTGTTTGAACATCTAACAACTTGTGGACCTAGTGCGGCCCAGTTATAGGTATATGTACATATATATATATATATATATATATATATATATATATATATATATATATATATATATGGAAAGCTTGGCTCAAGACTGTATAAAGTCAAAACTGACTTGAGTCCTCAAAGTGGCTCTATATGCATGAATGGAGGCAAAAAGGCTAAATAAACCTCAAAACCCTAAACTCAATTAAGTAAAAATTTACAACTCAAATCAAGCTGGGCCCACAAGGGCAATTTGGTATTTTAAAATCCTTTAGATGCATGTAAATGAGATTCTCTGAAAATCCCAAACAGATACTAAATGCGGCAATCGCCTAGATCTAGGACTAAAGCTGTAAAACCCGTAATTCAAGGCAAGGTTTTATAGTCTAAACCGGTCGGTTCGACTGTTATTTTCAGTCGGGTCAATTTCAAAACATGCGTACCGAGCCAAGGCTGATCTTTTGTTATAAACCATGGGAGTCATGTGTGCCCAAGTATATGATGATAATGTCAATAAGACAACAGTAGAACGAGTTATCAGAATACATGAGAGTACCCCAAAATTTTCTTAATTTATTTTAATTAAATCGTAGAATTAATTTTAGGCCGAATAATATATTAGGACGTGTTACATATAATTTGGGTGGGTTATTAGTTATAGAGCATGTCATTGATGTATATTATATTTTATGGGATTTTTATTACCAATTAGTATTATTTTTGACTCGTGTCGGAGTAGAGCCAAGTTTTAATTACGAGATGACCATTCGTTTTTTAGATGACCATTCATTTTTCTAAATGAACATTCATTTTTCTTAGATGAGCATTCATTTTCTCACAGTGACTTCTATATATTCCATACTTGTGTCATTCAACCACCATTATCCTTCTTACTCAACTTCCTTCTTCTTTTTCTTCCTTCCCTCTTCCCCACATTCCTTACTCGAGCCAGCCAGAACCTTATCATTGTCGACGTGTGACTGACGATTAGGTATGACTTTTTAATTATTTAAATTGATATTTATTAGCACAACATGCTAGGAATGATTAACTGTTGTGATAAATGTATAGTTGTGAATGATGTGATAATTGGCATGATTTGATTAATAGTTAGTGATCTAATTAAATAAATTAAATTTGAGCATGCTAATTGACTGCAATGTAATTTAGAAAAATGTAATAAAATTGGGATGAATAGGATGAGATATTTTTACATTGATAATTGTTTGGTTGTTATTAGATGATGATTACATTGTATGTGTGATATTCATGATAGATGCATCATTCAATTAGTGAGTTTTAGCTTTTAGATTTGATGTGTAGGTACGGAGTAGGAGCTTGTTGCCTAGGCGTGTGGACATGATTGGAGCTTCTATTAGGTATGTTTAAGGCTCGCCCCTGATTTATTGTTCTATTCTATCGTGATTTAATTTTTACAAATTGTAGGACAAGTTAAGTGGCATTTTATTGGATCCCACTTAACCTGGGTCATTTAATTAATCGATCTTCTAGATTAATAACCCTCGAGGATGAGATCTCTCGAGTATGTTTTCGAAAACAAGATCCACCACAAGTTACCTTCGGGCCTATTATATAAATCCCTTCCCAGGCCTATATATAGTTTTATCGGGTTTTCAGTGAGACGAGAGATGGGAAATTCGACAACCGTGCTACGTGAGCAGGCACGTGCTTATCAAAGCGGGCTATTCCAATCCTAAGGGATCCTGACAATTCCCATCTTGAGTTCTTCACACCCAAAGAAACGTGGAGGTTTATGGGTATTGTTTAGTATAGTGCATGTTCAGACTTGTGGTTCAAAAGGTACTAAAGGCGACTGCCTAAGAGTACTCGGTCTTTGTGCTCAAGGCCAGGAGAATTATGGAGGTAAGGAGAGGGTTTAGGATATATTAGTAGTCTCAAAAGGACCAGCAAATGAAATGAGAAAATCAGCAGTAGCAGAATAGTCAGTTCAGGATGCTACCCGGTCTGCAGCCCAGTAGCTCCTCAGTAAGTGCCCTTTAGAGAGTTCATGAGAAGTATATGAATGTTTTCTTTTATATGAGAGTTTGTTGTCATAGCCAGTTTGATATTAGTTATTTTCTGGACTAGTAACACTCATTACTAATGGTTTTCTATTATTTATGTAGGTGAGAATCTCAAGGATTGAGCGCTGTTAGGACTATAGAAGAGTAGTAAAGTCGTTGCACACATGAACCTACCTCATGTAATGAATGAAAATAATGAATTCTAAGCTATGTGAATGATGAGTTTGTTTTAGATTATTCTGTGACATGCTATGAACATTTAGCCTATGGAACAAAACTAGAATGAAAGTGAAATAAAAATGTCATGTTTTGGAATTATATCGATATAAATATTTATTATTGTCATGGATAGGTTGGTCCTATTGCACTTTTAGGCAAGATTCGGTCCATTTTATTTTATTTTATTTTTAAAAAAATATTATTTATCTTCGAACCAGCTTTCACGATTATTCTACTTTGTGCACAATAGCATATCGTGGCATGCACATAGGGCCGCGTTAGAACCCAAGCATCCCATTCACGCATTATATACTTGCGCCACCACATTATGCTGGAGATATTTGCCTCAGGTAGCTTTTCATTAGAGAAGGAGAGGGTTGTCTAGTTTGTATTGAGATTGCACATCAATTTGCAAGCGGTTGTGGTGACATTCTCATGTGTGACTTTTGTAGAGGCCATCATGCCCATGACTAGGCACCATCAGGCCAAGGGCACCACACCCTTTGGCAAAAAGGGAAAGAAGAACAAGGAAAATGATCAGTAGGGCCCAAAGTTACATAGACAGAGGACAGGTGGTGGAGTTAGAGTGAATGCAACTGAAGGGTAGTATGTGCACAGGTTACCGCAATGAATGCAGACCTTCTAGGGATAGCGAGATGATTTCTAGAAGCACCCTATATGTCTAAAGTTAGAGACGCCATCAGGGCACTTGCTGGAGAGCCACCAGCACATGCTTTTCATGTGGTGACATGGGGCACTGTGCTGTTAGTGCCTGAGGCATCCTGTTACCAGTACCAGCCCCAGCAGAAATAGCAACAGTAAAGAGGATTGCCTGCACCGCCATGGCCACAGCTTCTTGTCCCACAACCAGCCCAGCCTCAGGGGCAGCGGGGAGAGGTGAGTAGCAGCAGCGGGCACAAGGATCACAACTAGGCCACTAGGGCCAGAGAGGCTAACAGGGCTAGAGGGGTCAAGGTTAGGGTTAGCAGAGGCAGGCTGGCCTAGCTACCGGAAAAGAAGGTTCAGCTTAGATTGAAGAGGAATGTGAGGATTGAATCTCTAGGGCCGAGGTAGAGACAGGAGGAGGATGTATGATATCCTATTAGTGGGCTCAGAGATTGATGAGACAGGGGTTGTGTGTAACAACCCAAACCCAAAGTGTAACATAATGGGCTAAGTCATCTCTTGAATAGTGGTTAACCAAATTAACGATCTATAGTTCATTCCTACTTATAAATAGAATCTTATCCCAGTAAGTATTAGATGTGAGACTAAGTTAAAGGATCTCACAATCCACCCACCTTAGGAAATTTCATCCTCGAAATTCCTACATTTGGCCCGCTACTAGCCTCAACACAAGTCCTTCTCTAGCTCGTGACCAGTAGCTTTAGCTAACGTCTCTAGTCTAGCCTACTATCTAACACTGAACCAAGTTGCTCTGATACCATTTATAACAACTCAGCCCAAAGTGCAACCCTAATGGGCTAAGTAATATCTTTGAAAGTGGTTTACCAGTTAAAGATCTATAGTCCATTCCTAGTTATAAACAGGATCTTATCCTAGTAGGTACTAAATGTGGGACCAAGTTGAGGGATCTCACATTGTGAACTCTTCCTTGCCACTATTGTTGCTACACCAATTCAATTAGCACCAAAGTTGGCATGGATTTTAGTGGTCAATGAGTTCGTATATGTCTTCCCAAAAGAGGTGCCTAAACTTCCACCTGCCAGAGAGGTGGAGTTCGCTATTGATTTGGTACCTGGTTTGTACCTATCTCTTGGGCAACGTATCAGATGGCACCGCTTGAGCTCAAGGAACTCAAGACTCAGTTGCAGGAGCTATTGGAGCACGGCTTCATCAAACCGAGTGTCTCACCTTGGGGTACTCTGGTCTTTTTCCTTAGGAAGAAGGATGCGCAACATGAGGTTGTGCATCTACTAACTAGGTTACGGTGAAGAACCGTTATCCCCTCCCGCGGAGAAATGATTTGTTTGATCAGCTTGGAGGAGATGGTGTATATTCAAACATTGATCTTCGATTAAGCAACCATTAGTAGAGGATACGAAGATGTATCGAAGATAGCCTTTGGGACTCAGTATGGGCACTACAAGTTCTTAGTCATACCTCTGGTTGACTAACGCACTGTAGCATGGATCGTTCATAAATCGGGTGCTCCAGCCATATTTGGACTAGTTCGCGATTGTATTTGTAGACGATATCCTAATTTACTCAAGGTCCAGAAAGGAGCATGAGACACACTTGAGGATTGCTTTGCAAACCCTCTGGGAGCACCACTGCATGAAAAGCTCTCCAAGTGTGAGTTTTGGCTGTCTAAGGTAGTCTTTATGGGACATGTAGTATCAGTGAGCTGAAATTGCACAAATCTAGCCAAAGTTGAGGCAGTATTGAGATGGGAACGATCTACTACCGCCACAGAGATACGAAGTTTTCTAGGTTTTGTTGGTTATTATCGAAGGTTCATAGAGAGTTTCTCTTCTCTGGTAGCCCCACTTATATGGTTGACTAGGAAGGAGGAGTGCTTCGTGTGGACTGATGCATGTGAGCAAAGTTTCCAAACTATGAAGGAGAAACTTACAACCACATTAGTGTTGAGTTTACTAGACAACAATGATGATTTTGGAGTAAGTGGGATGCCTCTTATGTAGGGTTCAGTTGTGTGTTGATGCAAAGTGGTAGAGTGATAGCCTATGCTTCCCAACAACTGAAAGTGCATGAGCAGAACTGCCCCGCACACAACTTAGACCTAGCAGCATCGTATTTGCACTACATATATGGAGGCAGTGTTTGTATGAAGTATCCTTTGAGATCCCTACTGATCATAAGAGCTTGAAGTACATCTTCACGCAAAAGGATCTAAACAGCAGACAATGCAGGTGGTTGGAGTTCCTAGCGGATTATGACATTGATACTACCTACCATCTGGGTAAGGCAAATGTGGTTGTAAATGCCTTCAACAGAAGGCCAATACTATGTGGAGCTAGATTAGTAGCTACGTCGCACAGTATGAGGACAAGAGAGAGGATTTAGGCAACCGACACTTTGTGGCAGCGTTAGTAAGGCTGACGATTAGTTCAACTTTGATAGACTATATTAGATAGGCACAAGCAGTTGATCAGTTGTCAGAGCAATGATTCCTTCAGGGACTCATTTCAGGTAGGTTAGAGTGGCAGACGGTTTGTACTAGATGAGAGGATGGTTACATGTGCCAGATGTTGCAGAGTTTTTTGGATTACGTGAGGACATTCTTCATGAGCCCATCACTTGACATTCATGGTGCACCTGGGCTCTGTGAAAATGAATCACGATGTTGTGACAATCTTATTGGAGGCCAGGACTAAAGAAGGACATCTTCGACACTGTGTCATAATGTCTTGTCTATCAGCAGGGCAAGATCAAGTACTAGAGACCAGGCGATTTGTTGCAATCATTACCACTACCAAAGTGGAAGTAGGATTGCATCATGTGCAATTTTATCACACATTTGCCCGTATCCAGGTGACAGATGGATGCAATATGGGTTGTCATCGATAGGTTGACAAAATTGGTGCACTTTGTACCAATTCTAATGATCTATCACGTGTCCACGTTGGTCAGATTATACCAGGACCAGATTCTCAGACACCACGAAGTTCCTAGGTAGATTGTATCAAATAGGAACCCGAGATTTACCTCGTCCTTCTGGAGATCTTTCCAGTGAGAGCTTGGGACATAGACCAGGTTCAGTACAGCTTATCATCTACAAATTGACTTCAATCGTGTGTGCTGAACTTTGGTTGATCATGGGAGGAGCACCTTCCCTTGGTGGAGTTTGCATATAACGACAGCTACCAAGCCAGCGTAGAGATGTCATCCTTCGAGGCATCGTATGGCAAGCCCTACAGACCACCGTTGTACTGGCTAGAGGGTGGTGAGCCATTGATAGTAGGCCCAGAGTTGCTTCAGGACTAGTAGAGGATAGTTGAGTTGATTAGGCAGAGGCTTCTGGCAGCTCAGGTTAGACAGAGGGCTTATGCATATCAGAAGTGTTGGGACGTCAATTTCACCCATGAGGATCGCGTTTTCATAAAAGCCTCACCGCCTAAAGGAGGCGTGCATTTTTGGGGCAAGGCAAATTGAGTCCAAGGTATTTTGACCATTCAAGGTGTTGAGACGTGTTGGAGAGGTTGCATACAAGCTTGCACTCCCGCCCAATCTATCAACAGTGAGCCCTATGTTCCACGTATCTACGCTAAAGAAGCACATGCTTGACGGATCACACTAACTTTAGTATGAGAAGCTCGACGTCCGACCTGACCTGTCCCACGAGGAGAAGTCTACACAAATTCTCAATCTGTCTGTGAAGACTCTCTGGAGGAAAGAAGTGCCTTTGGTGAAGGTTTTTTGGTCACAACAGGGTGTTGAGGAGGCTACTTGGGAGCATGAGGATGAGATGCAACAATGTTTCCCCATACTCTTCCCTACGAAAGACTATGACTCGAGGTATTAGCACCCTTCTGTGTTTTTGGTTGAATGTTATTGTATGTTGTATGTTATATGTTGTGGAGTGTTTCTGCATATGTAACCCCTTAGGAAATTCCGGGATAGAATTTTTATAAGTGGGGCAAGTTGTAAAACCTGGGCCGTCCACCTAAGGGTTTTACTGTTGGATCAATTGTTACTTGAATCAGGTAAGTAGGGTCTGCCTTTCTTACTATGGTTTGTGTATGATATGGTATATGTTTGTTCAGCCTTAGCCTCCTTCAGTGCTCTGTATACTTGTTTGGATACTACATCCCCAGCTTTTTCATGTTTAGTTCAGCCGAGTTGTATATACTTAGATGTTAAGAATGTGTCCCTCGTGTGTCTTTTGTGTGTGTTTGATAATCCTATCGGACTGTCCTAACCCCCTTTGGGACCTGCAGTGCAATTCCCAAGGTTGGCCCAATCACTTTAGGGTAAAAACCTAACATTTCTTTGGTAACCAACTCATACCTCTTTAGCTAACCGAACTCATACCTCTTTAGCTAACCTAACTCATACCACTTTATCTAATCCAACTCATACCTCTTTATCTAATCCAACACATACCCCTTTAGGTATGACACCCAGACAATTGACATCACCAAGACAACCACCCCTTTTTTATATAAAACTCATCTCTTCCCTTACCTTTTCACCATTTCTCCTTCCCTCCTCATCTCCAACAACCTTCTTCTCCTTTCCTTGACCTTCTTCTTCTTTCTTGGATCTCCAGGCACCCTTCTCCACCTTTCTAGCCCCCTAGGGTGGTAGGCTTTAAGGTTGGATGCCTCAAAAGACCTCCTCTTGGTCATCCCTCGATAGTCTCAGGTTTGTGTTGCCTCTATTGGTCATTGTTTGATTTATATTGCTTGAATTTTTTGTTCCTTTCTTTTTATGACATTTTTGATATGTAGATATGCCTGTTAGAAGCATTTTGAGTACTCATTTATCTCATTTGGCCATGTAAATAAATAGATATTCTTTTTATAATGCATATAGGTCACTGATCTGTACTATTTTGGTATAAAACTCACATCTTGGCATTTTGATGTTAAAATTTTTATGATTCTTATTTTGTTGCACTCATAACATGTATATATACAACTTTTTTGTTGAGTGTTTTACTTGCGATGCCCTAGAATTTATATGTATGTAAAATGTGAGGAAACGTGACAACTTTCACCGTCATAGTGACATAAGCGCCAATTTCTCCAATTTTGATGCATTTTATTTGTGGTGATGTTAGGAGTTCATGGTAAAATTTTAAACCTAATATAACTACTAAATAATCACGAACATCATCCCTAAATACGCCTTATGTTTGTTGTGTTGTTCATGACTTTGAGCATGATTTATGATTATGTTATATGTAAGCCACTAATTTTAAGCTAATAAAATATGGAAAAAACATATTATGTTTCATAAGTGTCTACTTGAAAGATATAAATTTTGTGAATGGGTGAAAAATCATGTAAGTATGTTTTGGAGGTGTTTACCCAAACAGTGTAAAGATGCAGGTTTAGTTTTTTCACTCCAGTTATAAATTACCTTAAAATAGATTAATGGTGTTAGATTTGAGTAAAATTTGCTCCACACTTTAATCTATGTCTCAATAGCACTGTGACTCTGTCCGGGTAAAATAGATTAATGGTGTAAAAAAACTAGGGTTTTCACCCTACATCTTCACCCTGTCCGGGTAAACACCTTCAAAACAAACATAGATGACTTTTTTGCCCTTCAAAAAATTTATATATTTGAATCAGACACTTAGTGGAGTATCATATATTTTTACCAGATTTTATTAGCTTAAAATTGGTGGCTTAACATATAACACAATCACATATCATGTTCACAGTCACAACAACACAACAAACATAAGGGCATACTTAGAGGTTACGTTCATGATCATTTAGTGGTTATATTAGGCTTAAAATTTACTCTAAACTCATAACATCACCATGAATAAGATGGCATATTGTTTATCAACATATCCTACAAGGTCATAGAGTAAAAATTGGAGAAAAGGGCGCGTACGTCACTGTAACAATGAAAGTTGCCACCCTCATACATACAAATTCTAGGGCATGGTCAGTTAAAACACCCAACAAAAAAGTTGTATATATACATGTTATGAGTGCAAAAAAATAAGAATCGTGCAAATGAAACATCATAGTGCCAAGATATGATTTTTATATTGAAACAATTTGGATCAGTGACCTACATCTATTGTAAAAAGTATATCTATTTATTTACATGGTCAAATAAGATAAGTGAGTACTCAAAATTCTCCTAATAGGTAGATCTACATGTTAAAATTTTCATAAAAATAAAAGCACAAAAAAAGTACAAGCAATATACATCAATGAACAAGCAATAGAGGCAGCATAAACCTGAAACTAACAAGGGAAGACCAAGGGGAAGTCTTTTGAGACATACAACCTTAAGGCCTACCAGCTTAGGAAACTAGAAAGTTGGAGAAGGGTGTCTAGATCTATTGTAAAAAGTATATCTATTTATTTACATGGTCAAATAAGATAAGTGAGTACTCAAAATTCTCCTAATAGGTAGATCTACATGTTAAAATTTTCATAAAAATAAAAGCACAATAAAAGTACAAGCAATATACATCAATGAACAAGCAATAGAGGCAGCATAAACCTGAAACTAACAAGGGAAGACCAAGGGGAGGTCTTTTGAGACATACAACCTTAAGGCCTACCAGCTTAGGAAACTAGAAAGTTGGAGAAGGGTGTCTAGAGCTCCAAGCAGGAAGAAGAAGGCTAGGGATAGGAGAATAAGGTCATTGGAGGAGAGGAGGGAAGGAGAAATGGTGAAAATGGGAGGGAAAAGATGAGTTTTATAAGAAATAAAAGGGTGGTTGGCTTGATGACCTCATATGTATGGTGTCATACCTAAAGAGGCATGAGTTGAATTAGATAAAGAGGTATAAGTTGGATTAGATAAAGAGGTATGAGTTTGAGTTAGCTAAATAGGTATTGGTTGGGATAGCTGAAAAGGTATGGGTCAGGTTAGCTAAAGAGGTATAGGTTGTGTTAGATCAAAACCTAAAAAACTTAAAGTTTTAACCCTAAAGGGATCGGGTCAACCTTAGGAATTGCACTACAGGTTCTAAAGGAGGCTTAGGATAGTCCAAGGTTATTTAACATATGCAACATAAAAGCCACGTGAGGGATGCATTCCTAGCTTCTAATTCTATACTACTAAACTAGACCAAACATGGAAAAGTCAGGCGTGTACCATCCAAACGGGTATACCAAGCACCGAAGAAAGGTTGGGTAGACATACAGCATACCATACAAAAGAAGGGTCGGACCTTACAAACCCAATTCGGGTAACAACCGACCTGGCAGTAACACCCCCAGGCTAATGGCTAGGTTTTACACCCACTCTGACCAATGGCGGCCATATCCGGCTACTAGCCAGTCTCTTGCCGAGACAAGTGGCGTTTTTTTTTTTTTAAAAAAATGATTTAATCTGGTCCATTCTAGTAATTGGACAGCCCAAATTAATTTTTCTTCTCTCGGGGACTGGCTATCCAATATATATATATAGTAGAAAAACATTCATTTGTGACCGCTTTATCGGTCACAAAAATGTGTCTGCATTGCAACGAGTTTGCAATATTTGCGACCTCTCATTTGCAACTACTTATGCAGTTGCAAATTTCCAACCTTATTGCAATGGGTTTGCAACCGTCAAAAATTTTCCAACCGTATTGTGTTGGGAAATATACACTCCAGCGAAAAACAAGCCAGAAAATATTTCCCCTACTCGATGAAATGAATAGGAGACACCCAAGATAAAAATGGATGGAAACTTTCCTCCCAATTTAGAGAAAAGAAAACCAACCTACTCGATCAACTTTGATTAAGAAATCTCTTACAATCAAGTATCGAAATAAAATTTGAGAAAACTCTCCTAACCTAAATCAGATCAATAACAAGATCTGAAAGATACAATTCTTGAGAAATTGAGAAAAATATCATACACCTCAAATGAAAAATGGATCAATCTCACACCCTGGATTACGACCCCACTTCAACTTGAGATGATGAAAAACTTCTCCAAACTCTCCCCTTGTGAGTGAAACCACTCCCCGTTATATGTGGAAAAACTCCACCTAATACATGTAGAAAATTCTACCAAAGTGTGAAAAACTTCACCCCAATAAAAGTAGAAACTCTACCCAAATGTGGAAAACTCCACCCAAAAGAGTAACACTACTCCCAATTACAATCCACAGACAAAGGTAGAGAAAGAAAAGAAATTAACCACTGTTGATCTTGTTGAAGAACCCGAAGTCATATCTTCACCTCACAACAAACAATTTCACTTTCTTCTCCCACATGCACTACCAATAGTGACCCTGTCTAGATCTGTAATCCCTCAAGTCTCCCCTAAAGGAGAACACTCCATGGAACTTCCCCAAAGGGAAAGCACACCGAACACATACCTCTAATCACATATTTATAGACTAGAGATATGAATACCACTTGGAAATGAAGAGCCAACTCCAAACACTACTTCTTGAGCATTGGAATCCTCACTAATGAGTCTCTTCACGTATTCCACAAATTCTCATCGAATTCGTCGTACCTCTTGGTTTATCTTCATGTCTTCACGACTTTCAATGTGACTGAACGCTTTCTCATGGGAGGGAATATCTCAACAATTCTCCCCTTCCCGAGCATGAGAAACACCTTGGAAAAATTTCCACACATGTGCATCCTTGCTTCCATCAATCACAACACAACCCATCGATAACCAAGGCGCATACAAGCATACTCAAGTCAGCTCGATTACGGGTCTTTGACCCACCTGCCTGAAAATGCTACACCTCATTAGCATCAATCGGCCTTACCACTTTCTTGAATGTGACTCGTCATGCCTCTTCGACACAATTCCCTTTATGGATTTTCTCAATTAGCAACTGTCTACCCTCTGGCTCGAACAGTGCACCCACCTGGGAGAAAACCCAAAACTGAGGTTGGAATACGCACCATAGGAACAATTCATCAAACATTGCTCCGCACACTCTCCCGTACTCACATTCAGCTTGGAGATGGGAAGATCCAACAACTTGATCAGCCCCAAGCTCCTGAACTTGTCCCCCTCACCGCATTCGGCATCGCTACACTTCGCCATCCTAGTCAGCTGGGTGCCAAGCAAGCACTTGCACTCAGACAGCCCATTACAACCGCAGTGAGAGAAGAAGTGATAGGGGATCCGAGGTCTGTTCCACACCAGGTCCCAAACCACCGTCACTGGTAGCCATGTCCGTTGCTCCAGTATGCCGGACCTGTTGAGCTGGAACCTTCATATCAAGGAAGAGTTGGAGACCGATATGGTGAGCACCATCATTGTCGACCATACCACTTGTCGACTACCACATGAGGAGGGAAATATTTTAACGCATCTCCCCTAACGACTCATGTGCAATGTTCTCTATCTCCCCTGATTAGGACTTCTAGCACATCTCCCATACTCGTATAAAAGAAACACTTATGCTAGCATAGCCTAAAGGTCATCTCGACAACATATACGAGTAGGTCTCGATCATGATCATGGAGTACATCGCCCCCGTTGAGTGCATCATCCTCAACGTCCTCTACGCGACCATCGACTTCACCATCTGCAAGTCAATCCGGATGTCATAGGAGGTCGACCGCTCCCACGACCAAACACTCTCCATCAAAGAAGACAAGAGCAAGACGGGACTCCATCACCTGAGTCGCCGACATCAAGACAGCGAGCTCCGTCCCTGTGGTGATGCTCAACAAGCCATTGTTCAGCTACACCTTCGCAGATCTCCCCTCGGCAACCTCCCTCTTCAATCGAGAAGCTCACTCTTGCCGAAGGCCACACTTGACAAGGCGGACATGCACTTGCCGGCCATTTGTCAAGCTAGAAGAAGTAGCTATCCCAGTGAGAACAATAGCAAAAGTGAAATGATCAGGTCTCACACCTGCATACACCATCCTGCACCAAAAGCTCCAAACTTTGGAGTAGGAAAACTGTAAATACCCGGCAATCACAGCATTCCGTGACACCGTATCCCTCACTGAGCATTTGCAGAAGAACACCTCTGCATCGGAAACCTTCCTATATCTGATCAAAGCTGTGAGGAACGCGTTCATCAGAAACACGTTCGACTCGAACCCGAGCTTCACGACCAGCACAAGCACCTGGTACGCACCGCTCGCATCCTCCGACCATCGCAGCCCTGCCGGCTGTTGTTTCCGGCTGGTTTCCGCAGCCGCGCTGGCTGCGGCACAAACACCTTGGCCGCCAACAGCAACTAAGACGAGTTGGTTTGCCACCTTAGCACCGCCGACTTTGGCCTGCCAGCAGCAGCAACATAACTGGGCCGCCGTCGCGGACCCGCATGTCTGCCCATCGCGGCCTTGCTTGGCTGCCCGTCGCGACTCTGCTTGATCGCTGTCGCGTTTGCAGCAGCAGACCACCGGCTGCTGGCTCCCCTTGGCCGCCGTAGCGCCGGCCGATCACTGGACGTCGGTCTGCAGCAACAGGATCTCCGACCGCCCAGTTGCGCTTGCAAATCGCCTAGCCGCCCGTCGCGGCTACGCCTGGCCACCATCGCGGGCTGGTCCGCTTGAACGCGGCCCCCCAGCCACCCTGGCCACAGGCGCCTGCACCGCCTCCTTCGCCGGTCGCGACCCCGGCCTAGCGGCCTCCCTGCCGCCCGGCCTCGCTGGTCGCCGGCCACCCGCCTGTCGCGGACTGGGCTGCTTCCAGGTGGCCCCCGGGCTTCTCCGCCGGCCGCCCCTCAGGCTTTTGGCAGCCAGCCAACGGCTCCTCTCTTAGCCGCCGGCCCCAGATCTTGGCCAATGGCTGCAGGCTGCAGCTCCAGCTCTTGCTGGTCACTGACTGCTAGCACCAGATCCAGAAACAAATGGGCCGCCATCACGGCTCCTCTCTGGCCTCCGGTCGAGTGCAAGGTTTGCCGCCAGCTGTGGCCCGCCGGCAGTGGGTTGCCAGCCTCTCACTGTCGGCTGCGGCTGCGCTGCGCCGCCGGTTCCACCTCTCGGCTATCGGCTCCGGCTCCGCTCTCAGTCGCTGACCGCCACTCCTTCGTGCATTTGTCGCTGCAAACACTGGAACACAGCTACCGCTTGACCGCTGCGACTCCGACTGGTCGCCCGCCGCGGCTCCTCTGCTGGCTGCCGCTGTCTCGGGCTCCAGTTGCGGATCTAAATTGGGCCGCATGTCACAGCCCAGACGGCTGCGGGATTGGGCCGCCTGGTCGCGGCCCTCAGCCTCCATGGCTGCAGGAGCGCATGGGCTGCCATCGCAGCCCCCGGGTTCTCGGCCGGATGCTAGCTGCAGCCAGCTTGCTGCAGGTCACCGCTTCACCGACCACCATAACATGAACCTCCACAGGTCATGAAACCACAGCTCCACAAACCAAAGCATGATCCAAAATATGAACCAAAGCTCTGATACCACTTGTTGGGAAATATACACTCCAACGAAAAACAAGCCAGAAAATATTTCCCCTACTCGATGAAATGAATAGGAGACACCCAAGATAAAAATGGATGGAAACTTTCCTCCCAATTTAGAGAAAAGAAAACCAACCTACTCGATCAACTTTGATTAAGAAATCTCTTACAATCAAGTATCAGAAAATGAGAAAACTTTTGAGAAAACTCTCCTAACCTAAATCAGATCAATAACAAGATCTGAAAGATACAATTCTTGAGAAATTGAGAAAAATATCATACACCTCAAATGAAAAATGGATCAATCTCACACCCTGGATTACGACCCTACTTCAACTTGAGATGATGAAAAACTTCTCCAAACTCTCCCCTTGTGAGTGAAACCACTCCCCGTTATATGTGGAAAAACTCCACCCAATACATGTAGAAAATTCTACCAAAGTGTGAAAAACTTCACCCCAATAAAAGTAGAAACTCTACCCAAATGTGGAAAACTCCACCCAAAAGAGTAACACTACTCCCAATTACAATCCACAGACAAAGGTAGAGAAAGAAAAGAAATTAACCACTGTTGATCTTGTCGAAGAACCCGAAGTCATATCTTCACCTCACAACAAACAATTTCACTTTCTTCTCCCACATGCACTACCAATAGTGACCCTGTCTAGATCTGTAATCCCTCAAGTCTCCCCTAAAGGAGAACACTCCATGGAACTTCCCCAAAGGGAAAGCACACCGAACACATACCTCTAATCACATATTTATAGACTAGAGATATGAATACCACTTGGAAATGAAGAGCCAACTCCAAACACTACTTCTTGAGCATTGGAATCCTCACTAATGAGTCTCTTCACGTATTCCACAAATTCTCATCGAATTCGTCGTACCTCTTGGTTTATCTTCATGTCTTCACGACTTTCAATGTGACTGAACGCTTTCTCATGGGAGGGAATATCTCAACATATTGCAACTGATTGTGTCCGTTGCATTATAAATTATAATATTAGTGACCAATTTACGTTTGGCAGCCCATCTTTTGCAACCGGTAAGTAGCACTTGGCAGGTTGTAGTAGAGATGATGATCATGGGTGACGTCTTTTGTAAATAGAAATCTTAGACTTGTTGGGTATTATGGTTACTTTTGTGGATCAGCTATAGCGTCTATAATGTTGGGAGATGAATCGAGATATTTCACTGCTTAACGAAATCTTCAAACTTTGTACTGGTCATATTGGTTTCTTTGTGTCGTTAAGAATCCGATGCGTATGTTATCACTCTTAAAATCTTAAGCTTTGCTGCTGTCAGTTTTGGTTTGTGTCTGCATCAAATATATGCTGGAGTGTCCCATTTCATAGAAACTGCTATTGTTGATTATTCTCTGCAATAAGATGTTAATTGAAAGCACAGCTCCAATCTGTTTCATTATATCGATATCTCAATTTTTTCAATTGAGTTGGTGGTTGAAATTTTTATTTTTTTAAATTTTGCAGCCTCCTTGCAACAGAAATGCGATTGTGATTATTTTTTTATTTTGTTTTAAATTTGTAACTGCCTTGCAACGGAAAAGCGGTTGCAAATAATATTTTTAATTTTTTTGCATATTTGTAACCACTTTAAAATCAAAACACGATTGCAAAAATTGCAACCGCTGGCTGGGGTGGGGGCAGCTACTGGCGAGGGTGCAGCGGCGGCGAATAGACCGCGGGGGCTGGCGGGGGCGGCTGCCGATTGCTGTGGCCAGGGGCTAGAAGAGGAGGTGGGGAATAAGGAGAGCCGTTGGATCAAGATCCAATGGCTCTCCTTTGTAATGTGCTGCAAAAGCATGCAACGCATTACAATATTTTGGTATATATATATATATGCGTGTGTAGAGAAAGAGAGAAAGAGAGAAAGAGATACGTTGTATATGTTAGAGGTTATAATATACATCAATTATTTTTATGTGATTGTAATTCATAGGCCTCATAAAAAATGTCCCTTGTGAGGTCACATGATTATTATACACACTAAAGTGGGTTAGCTTATTTGTTGTATTGTCTTTCCAATCAGTCACTTTCTCTTGATGTATCATTATATACATTCCTTTGCTTACAGGTAAAAGATGAACGCATGCATGATTGTTTCCTTCGTTCCCGTCCAAATTATTTGCCTACCTTCTATTCTCTTTTGCCGACTCGCCCAAGGCCAACTGGTTTGTTCAATGAAATTTGTCTTCAATGTTGCCGTGATGAATCATCAAGAAGTTTGCAGCTTGTATACGACATTATAAAACTAAATGTTAGCGAGGTTGATTTCTAATTGCTTCTAGCTATTTGCGATTTCTCAAAGAAACCATTTGTTGATCCGACATTGACGTACATAGCTAATTTAATACATGCAATGCTTGACGGGTTTGATGGGAAAGGTCTTGTGGAATGGGGGAGAGGTTAGGGTTTAAATCATAGTTTAAGAATTCTATTTTCATTCCAAGAACTCCCCATTTGACTTCACCAATTATTATAGTTGCATGGCCTTTCAAGTCTAACTTGTGAATAGTTGTATATTTATCAAATTCCACAATTAACTTAGCTTGACATTTCAAGTTGTATTAATTATAGAAGTTGTTCATATAATCATATTATTAGCAAAATCAGCATATTAAGGTATTTCAATTACATATTTGTCGATTTCATGAAGTTTTAAGAACTAATTATTTACCATTTTGTACTTCGATTATATGTCTTATTGAAAAAATTAATATAAATGACTTCGAATAAGTGGAAGACCAAATCCACTTTATAACTACCAAACATGTTGAGATTAGGTTTTGAGTTTATCAACTATGGTTATTCATCTCAATGATGGGGTTAGAAGAATGTGTGTGTTAATCCATTAATACAAGTGCAAATTAATAGGCTCAGGCCATCTCTTCAAAATTATTAACACAAGTTAAAGATTTATAACCATATCTCCTCTAATATGTTGGATACTACCGATAAATATTGAATGTAAAACTAATTTAAATATCTTACAATGTACCCACCTTTAAGAAAGTTAGCCTTTAATTTTTTTTGTTTACCATCTAATAAAGAACAAAGTTAGTTTTGATTTCATTTGTAATCACTCAGTTCATATGCAAATTAGTCATGAGTTTAAGTCATCTCTTTAAAATGTTTTATTCAAGTTAAAAATTTATAAACGCGTCTTCTTTGGTATACCTAATCATCTTACCCTAATAAATATTAAATGTTATACTAATTGAGGGATCTTACAATGTGAATGATTTGCCCCATCCTTGTTTTTCCAAAATGAAAAGAAAAGAAAATGAACAGTACTGTACTGTGATAATTAAAAAAGTAAACCAGATTATGGTTGAAGAAAACTAAAATGAAACCTACACTACCCACTAATTTGTTTGTTTTATGGGGAGCAGTACACTACTACCTACTTGTTAATTTTGGACTCCAAGGTCCTATACATCCATACTTGGCCTTATCTTCTTTCTGATTCAATCTTGCAATTGAGAACAGTTTGATGTTGAAGGAACCATTGCAAACGCAACCTCCGTGGCTTGACTTGGACAAGGCTCATGGCCAACTTGCAACAAAGCCGTACACTAAACAACTTGGAGCTCCCACTGACCAAATTACTAGGAAGGACTGCCTTCGTATTCAAACATGCACTGTAGACTATGCTAACATACCAGCCACTAGTATTCATTTTTCAAAAAAATTGTGTTTTCATAATTATCAAGTGGATGGACTCTTTTGCTTGTCTCCATTATGAAAACAAAATAAAATATCAGATATAAACGCGCTCGTTGAATGTTCTTAGTTGATTGTTAAAAATAAAGAGTCAAAGATTGCTAAATCACCATAAAAACTTGGAAAGAAAAACTTGAAAATATTGACGGGACAGAATATTTTGGTGGTGGCAAAGTCAAAAAATGCTAAATTCAAAATAAAATTTCCACACTGTATGCACTCAATATGAGTATACAACACACCAAGGAATTTATTATCAAGGAATTTAAGAGTGCATGTAATAAATTCCTTCTTATCTCTGATAGATGGCAGATTCGAATGTTGCATTGCCTTCCCTTCCTCCATTTTCTTTCTTACTTTTTTTTTTTTTTTGAACTCCAACATTGAAGTCTTCCCACAAACGGAAAAGAAATATAACACACCGGTTGAGATCCTTAAGGGTCCCATTTGCTTGTCATAAAAACATTGTAAATGAAAAAATTCATAAAAAATAGAAATGCAATAAAATGAAAGGACATGAAATTTTAAAGATTTCTCTACATGTTTAGATATTAAGAAAATAAGATGAAAATGAAATACTTATTTCCTATATGTGTATCCCAAAATTTCACTTAATTTCTTTTATTTTTTACAAAATAATCTTATTTTGTAAAATTTTTATATAGTATTACTTTGATCAAAAATAAAATTTCTTTTGGTTAAATTGTTGGATATCCAAACATAGAGAAATTTTTTATCTTCAAATTTTACATTTCTTTCATATTTCATATCATACAATTTCAAGACTAGCAACAAAAGTCAACAAGCTATGTAAAAAACCGTAATTTCTCTCTTTCAAAGTAGAGGTATCATGTAGGGAGTTTTATTTATATATAGATATACAAATAAAAATAAAATCACTCTCATAATGATCATCCCTAAAATTATCCTTACTCTATTCAAAAAACTTCTTCTTCTTTCATTTCATCCTGGACTGGACAGGTTGTACTATAAGAATCTCATTCAAAATTATTTGACCTTTTTTTTTAGCCAAAAATTATTTCGTCTTTGTAGCAACATTATATAGGACCTACTTGTTGGATTTATATACATGTATGTATATATTGATAATTTTTTATTGTGTGTTTTCATTAAATATTAACCTTATTTAACATTGATTGAATAAAGTTAAAGTTATTGGGGTTTAAGGTATTTAATATGAGTATGGGTTACAATATGTGTAGACACGTAAGCACTTATTTTTAATTTTTGATGGGCTGATTTAGAGTTAAGAGAAGACTTAATGTCATAATTATGTCTATATAAACAGTCATTGTCCTCAAGTTGGATGATTGGTTTCTTCTTTGTCAACTTATCACCGGTAAGGAATAAAGGTCGTACATAACAACTTGGAAAAACCAGATCCATGAGATCATAATACATATTGCATGGATTTCTTCATATAAATTAAGGTATGTTTCCGCATCTAGTTTTATTTCTCTTGATTATTTAACATGAAGAACGATCTTAGGATATTTATCAAGTCAAGCTTTCTAACAAGCAGTATCTAACTTCTTTATGTTGGATCATTGAGAACTAAAGTTTTAGATTGTGGCATCTGTGAAACTAGATCACTATGGTCATATGGTTTTGTTTTGCGCTTTAGGCTTTTGTCTAAGCGTATGAGGAGGCTATGCCATGATGAAGGGAACCGAGAATTCGATGGTCATAGCATTTAGTTGTTGAAGATTGATTTGTTCTTGAGTTGCTTGAGTTGCTCTATTACTGTTATATCCAAAATTTTGGACATTATGGGGTTGTCTCAAATGAACTAAATTCTTTACTTTTGGATCAGTGAATTCAAAATAATGGTTGTATAACCTTTCTAGTTGTCTAATATTTTGAAATATATTGATTGAAACAACATCCTACCAAGAAGGCACTCTTGTGCATAGATCGTTTATTTTTAAACATCAAGACTGTGGGTATGTAATTCATGCGGATATTACCCGGCCCAAAGAAATGTATCAATATTTGGCATAATCATACACACCTATGGTAATAAATATATAACAATTATTTGGTATATCTACGTGAACAATTAGTCAGCCCAAAGGAAGGCATATTGTTTGACATGACTTATTGTCATTATTTAATTATTGCATTGAGGTACCACTTATACATTAATTTTGTTGTCCAAATACTTAATATTAATGTTGTGCTATTATCTAGTCATGGGCTCTCCCATTATTTAAATTAGTGATCATGTTTGTTTTGTTTTAATATTTTTGCTTCTCATATCTGCCAACATTAACTTAGTTCTTATACTAAATGAGATTAATTCTAAGGTTTTCAGTAATATAGATCTAAACATTGCACTAAGGATTGAACAAACTACAACTCTTATATATTAAAGTTCCTTTTAAGAAAAATAGGACTTTGAGAAGTAGAAAGTTCAAATTACATGTTTTATGATCATATGAAACATAGGATTCCAGAAACCATTAGGGGTGCCATGTCTAAAAGGTTATTATTCTCAAAGAGTGTCTTAAGAAAATTAAACATTTGGTTAAAAATGATGAGGCTGAAACAAGTACAATTTTATCGAATTTGATTTCAATAAAGTATAAAGTTCAAGGCAATAAGGTATAAGGTTGTACATGATTAAGATGCCTCATCTTTCTTCAAAATTAAGGGAACTAAGTTTAGAATTGTCTCTTACAACTTGCTTGTGCATTAAGGTTAGTGTTCTCTTTTGGCATAATTAAGTGTGTAACACCTTGATTCTAGTTCACCTAAGAACTAGATCAAACTATTACAATCAAGTCAAGTCATGTTTAAATCAATTAATCTGGAAGACTTGAACAAAAAATGGATCGAAACAACCTTCTTGGCATCTCGAGAAAAGAATACACATCATGATACATTAAGTAAATACATGAGCACGCATTAAACATAGGCAAAAGAACAAAAGAAAACAGCAGTACACTGAGCTCAAGTATGTGTAGTATTTATCTGTCCTTCCACCAAAACCAACCCAAGACATAGGAACACAAGTCCTACATACATAATAAGAAAAACGTTAGCAAAGGGTGTCACTGGTCCGAAAAATAACTAGTACAAACTGGCAAGGGGAATCTAATATTCCACGAGAAAGAAAAACCATATATAATCTTCATGAAAACACTCAAAGGGCATCTATTGAGAAGCCATCAAGCTGCAGACTCGATAGCATCCCAAACTAAACTAGTGTTGTGCCACTCTCGGCAATAATTAGTCCTACTCATGGAAAAAATCACACATCCAAAGCCCCTTCATACCTCCATATAACTCCTATCCCAAAGCACAAGGGTTGAGTACTCTCAATCAGTCGCCTCAGTACCCTGTGATACCACAAGTCTAGATATGTGTTGTACACTACAGTACCTATCCACTCCACACCTTTCCAAGTGTGAGGAAGCTCAAAATGTTGAGATGTCAAGATCCCTCAGGAATGGAACAACCCTCTCACTAATTTGGAGTCCACTGTGACTTGCGTACAGGCCTGTTCACAGTATATGCAAGGCCAAATTCACCAACTCTCATCTCACTAAAAACTCCATAAAAACTAAATATAGGGCTAAGAAGAAAATTATATAAGTAGGCCCGAAGGCAACATGAGGTGGAGCTAAGTTCAAAAACAACACGAGGTATCTCATCCTCAAGGGTTATTAATCATGGAAGTAAAATACATCTAAATAGCCCATGGTTGGATAAAATAGCCACTTAATAAGTCCAATGATCTGTAAGTCAAATCCGCAATAGATTAAAGCGATAAATCTGAGAAGAGTCCTAACAGGCTTGTGGTACAAGTTCAAATCCACAATAGATTAAAGCAATAAATCTACAACAAGCTCGGACTCTGGAACTTACATCAAAACCCATTACTAAGCAAAAGACTAACAACTCTATATGATGCATGGTCAGGGTGTGTATTCACATCAACAATAACAACAAACGAATCAAAATTAAACACATGGCATGCAAGTCGAGACATAATAAGGAAAAATAACTAATAAATAAATAAAATCATGGATAAATAAATAAATAATAAATACACTAGAATAAATAATACACTAGTCATAAAATAATAGCTTAAATATAATTATATAAGTATGCAGCTAGACATGAGTAAATAATAGCAAATATAGGAGTGAATATATATATATATATATATATATATATATAATAAATAAATAAATAATAATTTGATAAATAAATAAATAGTTAATATTAATTAATCATGAATAGTAATAGTGTAGTTATCAGATACATGAATATATAATTAAACACAAATAAATAATAGCATACATACGAACAAACAAATAAATAAATAAAATTTGATAAACATGAATAAGATTAATATTCATAAGTAAATATATGATCAATAATAATAAATAATTATATAAATATGCATCATAATCTGTAAATAAATAAATAACAACAAATAAAGAATAATGAATAAATAAATAAATAAAATATTCATAACATCAAAATATGCTAAATAATGTGAATATGTATCTAAATTAATGTATGGAGTCTCGAATTATTGAAAAGAAATAGATGAAAATGAGCTTAAATAAGTTATCGAGTCAACTGGACTGAACAAGATCGAGTCGAATGCGTTGAACCAAACCAAGTCGGGCCAAGTTGACTTGGTTTAGGTTAACTAATATTGTGGACTGGGTTGGCTTGGCAAACATGATCATGGACACGGGCAGAGAGACACGGGAGTGGGTAGGCGGACACGTCTGGACACAAACACGACTAATCAGGCAAACGGGCACCAAACGGATGACAGAGCGCGTCAGCAAAAAGCGCCAATGACAGCACGGTTGGCCGCCAGACAGGATCAATGGCCCAGGCAACTGGGAACATGGTGGTGGTGGCGACCAATGATGTCCAGCTGTTGGCTAGCCGGAAAACAACTAGAACGTGACGAAAATTGCCGCTGGGGTAGGTGAAGTATCCGGCGATGATTCTGGTGGCAATGATCGAAGAGGCTAGTCTCAAAATGTCCGTCATCGAGTGGGGAGCATGTCTGGGGTGATGATCAATGGTCTCTAACCGACAACTAATCGAAAAAAGGTCGGAAAGGGACGAAAATGCCGCCATAAAGTTTGAGTCTGTGGCAGCGATTGTGGCCACTACGAAGGTTAGGGCCAATCTCAAATTGAAGATCTTGGCAAGGGTAATCGATCTGAGTGGTTGGTCTCATAGGAGGTGGATCGCTAGTGCCAAAAAATGCCCTAAAAGATGCCAGTGGCGGTGGAAATCAACAACCAAATTGGCATTGCCGGCGACGACTGTGGGGGTGCCGGTAGTGGTGAGAGGTATAGATCGATAGCTGACCACGAGGCAGTCATTGTGGTGTCAATCCAATGGTCTAAGGAGGGTGGAGACCCACTTGGGCAATGCCAATAGTTAAAATCCTCTAAAAAAGTGGGGAAATATAACATCCCAATTTTTCGGTCTAGTGGCAAACTGAAGTATAATGTTAAAAATTCATAAATTTAATAATTTAACTATTATCGTTCAAGCTTCACTGAAACAGATTTCAAAAGCATAAGCCAGAACCACTAAACGGCCAACTAGAATCATACATACATACATAATCATGCATACTATACATACATAATCATACATATTGTGCTAGAACACACAATGGCACCACGTACAGCCTAAACAACTCAACGGAGCATACAACATGTCATAAATTTATACATGTACCAGAATATAGTCGACGGTAACTTACCCATATCATATATAAGCATATACATGTACCAGAATCAAGTCAATGGTAAGATGCCCGTGTCATATATAAATATATACATGTACCAGAATCTAGTCGTTGGTAATATGCTCGTTCTAGTAGGATCACACAGAGAAGTATACATACGCATACATATAAATTTTGGTGTATAGGCCAGCACGGTAACCCATGACAACTAAATGAAACTAGAAGTCTAGTAAGACAAAGAAGCGCACACATGCATACATATAAGTGTTGGTGCATGTAAAACCCAGCTTTGAGTTAGGGTCTTACCCGCTTGTAGTTTGCCTAGTTTGGGCTAGTCTCAAGTCGGTTCAAGCGAGCTCGAGCTAGACCAGTTTTCAAGCCATGAGTATGGGACCCGGATAGCCTTATGAGCATGTCATGGTGGCCGAGTTGTACTACATGCAGATGCTAGCTTCAGTTAAGCTACAATAGCGCATGAGTTATCAGTGTATACATGAGGTATACATATATATTTATGAGTTAGCCAGGGTTTTAGACCTAGATCTAGGTCATTGTAGTATTTAATATCCGTTTGGGATTTTTAGGGTATCTCATTTGCATGCATCATAGGGATTTTGAATCACAGGATTGTGACTCTGTGGGCCCAGCTTGATTGAATCTAGGTTTTCACCCCAATTGAGTTGAGGGTTCAAAGTCCATTTAGCCTTTTTGCCTCTATTCAAGCCTATAGAGTCACTTTTATGACTCGAGTCAGTTCTAATTTTGGACAATCTAGATCTAACCTTTCTGTTTATATGTATATTGCATCATATACCCATAGTTGGGTCCCACTAGGTGACGAGTTGTCAGACATGCAGATCGTGTAGCGTGGCAAGATCTGACCATCTATATAAGCCCTAGTTTTCTCCCATTGATTTTTCAGAATTTTCCATTGATTTTTGGAGTTTTCCACCCTTACTACCGCCACTATTTTTTGGCTCCGACGAGCCACCTCCAGCTGATCCAACTATCCTGATAGGTTCATCTCATTGAAGAAGACATTTTGAGACCATCCACGAGCACTGCCGTGGCCGGGATCACCACCAGCGAAGCTGCCACACCTGTGGCAATTCTGCCCTCTTTTCGAGCGGGCAAACTCTGTCACCATAATCCTTGTTGCCATGGCTATCGATCCTGACTGGCGGTGAGCCTAGTCTAGCCGCCGTCAACATTTTCTGGCGACATGCGCCACCCGCCCTATCAGAACCAGTTATCTGCTTCGCGTCGCATGCCCGCACTCACGTCCACCTAACCGTCACCCATTTGTATATGTGGTCATGCCCAAGCTCGTGGCTGCGTCTAGCTACCGGCCCAGCACTCATGTTTGACTCAACTGAGTCAACTCAGCTTGACTAGGTTTACTTAGTTCGGTTCAATTCAGCTCATTTTTAGCCGTTTTTCGACCGTTTTTTATAATTCGAGAACTCCTACATTAGTTTAGATGCATATTCACAATACGTAGGATATTTTGATGTTATGAGTGTTTTTATTTATTTATTTATTTATTATTGTTCATTTATTTTATTTATTTGTTTATCATATATGATGAATGTTTACATGATTATTTGTTATTTTAATGTTTTTATTTACTTATTAATATTAGTCTTATTTATGTTTACTAAATTGTATATGTTTATGTATTTATTTACTTGTTTGTTGCATGTATGTTATTATTTATATATATTTAATTATGTATTCCATTTTGGATAACTATGATATTATTATTATTCGTGATTTATTAACATTAAATAATATTTTATTTATTTATGTACATATCAACTGATTATGTATTTATTTATTTAATTAATTATATGTTTACTAACAAGAGCATATAAGATATTTACTCGTGTTTAATGGTGTATTTATATTGTATAATGATATTATTATTTTATGATTAGAGTATTATTTATTTTTAGATATTTATTATTTATCTATTTATTCATGAGTATATTTATCTACGTATTTATTATTTTTTTATTTGTTATTTTCTATATTATATCTAGATTTTTGTGGTGATGTTTATTTGTATGTTTATATAGTATTATATTCTTTATTAGGATGTATTTATGATGTGAGTACACACCATGAGCAAGCATTATATAAAGATGTCAGTATTTTACGTAGAAATGAGGTTTCGTTTCGATGTAGGTTTCGGAGTTCGAGCTCACCATAGATGTGTCGATACGCTTGGAGCTTGGACCACGGGTTCGTAGGACTCTCCCTTTCTTTGATCTTTGCTTGACTCTCTGCATGTCAAGTTTAACCATATTTTAGGCGTAGGACATCATCGGCAGTGTTTTATCGGATACCTCCGATGTCGGGTCATTTAGCCGTATTTTCTACACATGTTTAATAAAACTTCAAGGTGGAGACCCATGATGGTTTTCAAAGGATAAGGTCCAGAAACTGAGTATTAAATTGTCTCCCAAGCCTATATGTATAAATATGAGGGTTTGCAGCTTTTACGACTAAGAGTGTGCACATGTTTAATATGTATAAACTACATTAGTCCTCCTTCAAACCCTGAGGTAGTGCGGAGTACGAGGGTACTATGTAACGCATCATATTTCTGAAATTTGTGGCACTACCTTAACTATTCCTTTTGCCACTCGATTATCGCGGCAAGTGTAATATGGATGATGTGAGGATGTAATTGTTGTATGTATGAACATGAATATTAGTCATGCATGCACGTCGGCACTTGTTTAAGTATTCTTGCTTACCGCTTAGTGTGAGGCAATTTTAAAGTTTCCCAAGTTTATGTGAGTAATAGAGTACCTATTTGCCAGCTTGTACTAATTATTTTTTAGACCAGAAATAGTCGTTTCTGACATTTTTCATATTATATATGTAGGTTTTGCTTTCCTCGGCCAGCTTTGGTAGGAGGACATATAAACACTACACACACTCGACCTCGGTCCAGTTATTTTCTTTCTTACTTTTGTTTATATTTGATGTGTTTTGACATACATATAATGATGTCTTCCATTCTCATGAAGCCAAGTGGATTATTTCGATTTATTTTATCGATCGAATCTTAACAATTAACAACTTTAGACATGACTCGACTCGATCAAAACATTTCTAATTAGATTCTTAGGTGAACCAAAATTGGAGTGTTACAGTTCATGGGCCAACATGGTATCTCATGACTACTCAATCAAACTAGAAATCTAGTAACAATTTAATATAAAAAATGTACACTTCAAAGTATGGTTGACGTGTGGGTATGTCGACGTGCAACCAACTTCAATATCAAATTTCGACAAACTTCAGAAGCAACAACAATGTTGAAAAACGCAACAAAGGTGGTTGTTTCACACAAGTTCCACACCTTATGGGTTGAAAAAGATTTGCTTATATAAACATAATTTGGTGTGTGAAAATGAAAAAAATAAGAAATGAAAGGTCATAATAAATTAGTCATAAATACATACAAATTCTATAATAACAAAATATAAAAAGACAATAATAAAGCTTATTGGAAACAATTCATAAATATTATTAAATTTAATTAATTTAATAAGATTTAAGATTCATTTCGGGATAAAATAACTTAATTATTTTCTTGTTTTACAATATCCCAAACTTGAGAATTTTCATCCTCAAAAATATATTAAAATCATAATGAGAAATTTTGCTTAATCGTCAATTATATTGGATCATACGCTGGTAGGTATTGGATTTGAAACTAACATAAATTTTGAGAGGGATACTATACTCCACCCACCTTAAAGAAATTTCGTCTTCGAAATTCATTTCTATGACTCTTAATATACCACTATTAATCCAATATAGAACCGGGTTCACTCTAATACCACTTGTAACATCCCAATTTTTCGATCTAGTGGAAGACCGAAGTGCAATGTTAAAAATTTGTAAATTTAATAATTTAACTACTATGGTACAAACTTTACAAAAACATATTTCAAAAACATAAACCAAAACCACACCAGCCAACTAAAATCACACATATATACATAATCATACATAATGTGCCAGAACACACTATGCCAGAACACACAATGAAACCACATGCAGCCCGCACAACTTAACGAGTATACAGCGTGTCATAAATATATACATGTACATGAATCTTATCGATGATAACATGTCATATCATACATAAACATAAACATGTACCAAAATCTACTCGATGGTAACATGCCCATTCTAGTAGGATCATACAGAGAAGCACACAAACGCATATATATAATAAGTGTTGGTGCATGGGTCAATATGATAACTCATGACCACTAAATCAAACTAAAAATGTAGTAATAATTTAATATTAAAAAATATGCACTTCAAAGTATGATTGACGTACGAATATGTCGATGTGTAACCAACTTAAATAGTAAATTTAGATAAATTTCAGAACCAACAACTATGTTGAAAAACTCAACAAAGGTGGTTGTTTCACACAAGTTCTACCCTTTCTGGGTTGATAAGGATATGTTTATATAGACATAGTTTGGTATGTGAAAACGAAAACTATAAGAAATGAAAGGTCATAATAAATTAGTCATAAATACATACATATTCTATAATAATGAAATACTAAAAGACAATAAATAAAGCTTATTAAAAACAATCCATAAATATTATTAAATTAAATTAATTTAATAATATTTAAGATTTATCTCACAATTAAAAAAAGTAACTAGGTGAAAGTTAGGGTTGATGTGGCTAAACCAGATCTAGCCACGTGCCACGATCTATATATATTAATCTGATTGATATATATATATATATATATATATATATATATATACACCTAAAAGTGACTCTATGGACGGGAATCTAAGCAAGAAAGCTAAATGGGCCTCGAACCCTGAACTCAAACAGACGAATATCTTAGACTCAAATCAACCTAAGCCCACTAGGGCAATCCAACAGTCCAAAAGCTTTAAGATGCATGTAAATGAGATACCCTGAAATGTAACACTCCAAAAAGGCCACTCGTGAACCAAACCGGCAAGTTACAGGCCCTGGTTAGGTCAACTAACCTGAACCTAACTCGTGCGGATCCAATCTCGGCGTCTTAAGATGAAGATCCAACTTGTTATATGTATGTATGAATGCATAAAACCCTAATAGGATACTACATCGATGACATACAACCAATTTTCACACCAACACAATTACAATCAAAATTAGTAAAAATTCTAAAACGAAAGGGACAGAATTTCCCCTAAAAATGCAATTAGGGGCCACCCTGTCAAAATCATATATTCAAACATATATACACATAGCAACACTAGCATTCACACAGACTTCTAATCTACTATATTCATCATTCTCTGAACTTTGGGTCCTAACCCATCACACTTTTGCTGCGCTACTCTGATCATTTCATTTCATGTCATTGTCATGCCTCAAATATTTAATCATAACATGTTTATAAAATAACATCATAAACAAAACATTAAACATTAAATCACCCAATGAGTGTGTGCAGAAGACCTTATTGCTCCTTCGTCCTAGCCGGCACATCCATCTCGTGCTTATCACCTACATATATATAGGAAAAACGTCAGTAACAAGCGTTACTGGTCCGAAAAGAAAATAACTATAACAAACTGGCTATGAGAGCAAACTCTCATATGAAAGAAAACAACATATACTCCACGTGAACACTCTGAAGGGCACTACTGAGGAGCCACTGGGCTGCAGACCCGGTAGCATCCCGAACTTACTAATCTGCTGCTGGTACTGTGCCGCTCTCGGCACTTCTTTGTCAGTACTTCTTGTGAAACTTTATCCTAAGCCCTCTCCTTACCTCCATATTTCTCCTGGCCTTGAGCACGAAGGCCGAGTACTCTCAGGCAGTCGCCTTTAGTACCCTTTGAACCACAAGTCCGGACATGCGCTATACTAAACAGTACCCGTAAACCTCCACGTTCTCCGGGTGTGAGGAACTCAAACGCGGAGTTGTCAGGATCCCTCGGGAATGGAACAGTCCGCTGGCACTAATCCAGAGCCCGCTTTGACTATCACGGCATCCTCTGCATGGTACGTGCAGTCGATTTCTCCATCTCTCGTCTCACAGAAACGCGAAAACTATATATATATAGGCTTGGGTAGTGAGTTATATAATAGGCCCGAAGGCAACTTTTGGTGGATCTTGTTTTCGAAATCACTAGCTCTCGAGGGGTTATTAATCCAGAAAATGTTCGGTTAAATGGCCCGAGTTAAGTGGGATCCGATAAAACGCCACTTAACCCGTCCTGCAGACAATAAATCAAACATACAATAGAAAAGATCATAAAAATCAGAGAGAAGTCCTAACGGACCTGGTAGAAGCTCCAAGCGTGTCATCGCGCCTAGGCGGCGAGCTCCTACTCCGTACCTACACATCAAAACTAAATACTAACGCCTGCTAACTAAATGATGCATCAAACTCAATAAACATCACACAATTCAATCATCAACCATAACAAGCAACAATTATAAATATGAAAGTAATTCCAACTTATCCTATTAATATCAATCTAATTATACTTCCTAAGTTACGTTGTACTCGATTATCATGCTCAAATTTACTTTAGTTCATCAGATCACTTAACTATCATTCCCTGTTAATCACATCCTGCACATCTTTACTTCATTCATAATCTGGCATTCATCCTGACAACTAGTTAATTCTAGCATGCTATGCTAACAATCATAAGCAATTTTAAATAACTCAATCAGAGGTAATTATACCTCACGTAGTCGGCAATCGGCGATGGCTAGGGTTCCGTTGCATGTCTCGGAGCTCAAATTCGGTGCTCATCGGCATCCGAAGCTCGAACGGGCTCGACTGGGTGAGCCCCGCGGAAGATCCGAGTGAATTCCGGCGAATTCCAGAAATTCCAGTTTTCCGGCGGGTTCCGGTGGTTTTCCGGCAGCTTCCGGCGGTTTTCCAGCGAGAGTTGCCGGAGGTGATTCCTGGCCGGATAGTGGTCGTGTTGGGTACCATTGGAACCGGCTCGGCAAGCCCGACTCATCTATGACATCGGCGTGGCCAATGGAGGCTGCGGCTCACCGAAAAAGGCTAAGATGGAGCAGTGGCGATGGGTCACTAGATTCGGCCGGCCAGGGCGGCGATGGCCTCCGCTCCAATCGGGAAAGGCGGCTGAGGGGTCGAGGGTGCTCGAGGCGACTGCTGGATCACGGCGGCGAAGGTGCCCGGTGCCGCGATTGGCAACGGAAGAACGACGCAAGGACTCAATCACCACTTTATAACACGCAATGCCTTCCCCCTATACTAAAAGTTTCATCCCTGTTAGAATTTAGAACGATTTCAAAATACTAGGGTGCTAGGACTCAAGCAGCAAGATATATTTTCAATAAAAAGGCCAAGGCTAAAATAAGGGTAATCAAACAAATATGTATAATAAAGGCCATGAAATTGTGTACAAAGGATAATTTATATTACGTAGGCTTGAAGAAAGGCCCAGACTCATCAAAAAGAAATGCCTATATCATTTTCTATCAATATGGCAAACCAAATATTTCACCTTGAAAGTCGCTAGGGCAAATTCTAACAGTTATGACCATCATGTACAATCCTTATTGCAAAACATTCATTGAAATCATCTAAACCAAAGGATTGTGAAAATATTATAAGGTAGAGAACCAACTCTCAAATGCAATCTTTTACTCAGTTCATCAATCATATCAATTAATCAAGTTGTCCCAAGAAAGGTAAGACTAATTCACATGTATCTATCATTGAACCAAGAGACTAAAATACTATTTCATAATAAAATTTTTATACTAAACTACACTATATATATGTATATCTAAATCTAAACATGAGTCAAGCATGAACAATATGCATAAAATTAAGGCATCACCTCCAAACTTAAACTAAACATTGTCCTCAAAAATAATAAAAAATAAAAAAAGTGAAAGAGAACTCCCTCATATCAATTAGTCGATGGATGATTATCATGAATAACTGAATTTGGACTTGACCCATGCTTTATTGACTTTAAATGATCAATCTCCTTGTTCAGTCTTAATTTCAATTGCACCATATGGAAAAAACTTCTGTCCAGGAGAAAATGACCAACAACCACACCAGATGCCATGTTTGTCTACTATCGTCCAAGCAATAGCTGACTTGTGATCTTTTAGTATTTTAATCGGCTTCTCTTTCTGCAATATAGTTAGCTCTGAAGATATAATAATAGGAAGAGTGTCATCAAGCCCTAAGAAAATATACCTGAGATGTTTTGGAAGTTGCTTTAGCTCCAAAATAGGTGGTACTTCAATTGATGGCAGCAATTTGTGGAATGGTAGATCTGAGGTTTCCATAACTTTGAATCGTTGAGGCAAAATTGGTTGTGAATCTAATAATTTAACCATCTCATCCACATCAATATCTTCTTCACAAAGAGAATTTATGGATTTATGTAATGAGTTACTAAACTGGTCCCCTTTGCATCCGAGTAAGCTAACCAATGTATTGAGTTCATTTTCGTTATTTGGTTTTTCATCTTTTTCTTTAACTTCATTAAGCTGAACTGGTTCTTGTAAAGTAATACCACTCTGGGTTGTTATAGCTTTGCAATGCTCTTGACCATCATTCCTTGGTTGTTCTGTTTGGCTATGAAGTACACCCTTGGGTCGCTCACTTGGTTCCTTGTTTAATTGCACCATAACTTGTTGCATAAACTGTTGTTGTTGTTGTTGCTGATTCTGCATAAATTGTTGCATAGTTTGTTGCATGTTTTGTTGCATGGAATTGAACATTTGGACCAAATCTAGTTGTTGTTGTTGCTGAAAAGAAAGTGAAGGGGATTGATAATGCTGTGATGGTGGTGGTGGATTATTGGGGACAACAACCGATTGTGAAGAATTATTCCATGAAAAATTGGGGTTATTGCACCATCCCGCATGGTAGGTGTTGGAATAGGGATTGTTGTTCCAAATAAAGTTGCCTACGTAATTAACTTGATCTGTTGCACATTGACCTGTAAAATGTCCTTGTCCACACCATTCACACCTTGGTTCTACAGCCTTAACCTGTCTCTGTATATTAAGAATTTGAACTTCATTAGTTAAAACACTGACCTGAGCAGATAAAGCAGTAAGTGCATCTAATTCTAAAACTCTGGTAGTCCTCCATGAATGCATGGCTTCTTCCTCTATGGCTTCTTGTGCTCTTCTTCCAGCAGCACACAAGTTTCTCAAAGTCCTTTCAATCTTTGAATCACAAGAAGACAAGGGTGACCGTACTAATAAACAAATGATAATAAATAATAGAAGGAAGAAGACAATGATATAGTTTATTTTTTCTTTTTTTAAATATAATCAGACACTTAAATCTAAAAAGAAAAGAAAAACACTCAAAATTCTAATCCTAAATTAATTAAGAAAATTTCATCTCCCCGGCAACGACGCCAAAAACTTATTAGACTATTTTCAATGACGTGCAAGTATACACGGTCGAAACAAGTAATATAATGATAAATCGAGTATCGTCCCACAGGGAGATGAATTTCCTATAATTAATTAAAGAAAATAAAATGAGGAACAAAACAAAAATAACTAACTTAACTAAATCTAAGTAATAACTTTAAATTAAAAACGAAGTCAAAATTATAAAACTCGTTCTAGAGTCGAATTTCCCTTAACATGAATTTAATCTTCATCAAATCTTACTCTCATCTTTTATTCCCTCAGATTGTCGATTTAGGATAATTATATGACATGGTGGCTCCCGCTCCTTCATGCTTCTATTATTTTGCCTTAATTTCTACCTCCCGGTGATAATTGATTAATCAACAAAATAACGCATTAAGAATTGCCTTACAACCGCATACGGTGTTGTGTATCTTCCGACCACAACGACAAACAAGTCAAAAGACTCGTCGTATGATGAACTACCAAAGACTAATCTAATTAATTTCTCCCGAAATCTAATTAAACCTCATGATCTAAGAAATAGGTGATCAATCTATTCTTAGCATTAAGAATATGATAATTCAAACAATACGATTGAATAAAAGAGTAAAAGCTTGAAATAAATTCAATTAAATCATGTTAAGTTTCATTCTTCTCTAGAACGAAATAAAAGACTACTCCATAATAAAAATAGAAAACATTATAAAGAAGAAACTAATTTTTATTATAAAAGAGAAAGAAATTACAAAAACTAAAACTACTTCTTCTACTACACTCTGAAGCCAAGAGATGAGATATGATCAACAACAAATGACCACCCCTTTATATAGAAGTGGAGATACAAGAATTCGAAGAGGGTGTTCATAAATCGACGTAATCTAATTAATTATAATGTCCCTTCAAGTTTCCAACTGTTCGACTCCATTGAACACCATGAATTGTAACCATTGGGTAGGGCCAAGTGTTATAACCAATTAAATCCAAAGCTTAATTTATTCATCTTTTTCTGCATTGAAACACCAAAATTAAGTATAAATAATAAAATATTAATTAGCTAAAAAATTTTATTAAAATATTACTTAATTAATAATATTTATACCCGGGAAGTACAAAATCATATTAAAAATATTGGGAAATATTATATATTTTAAACACTTAACACTGGGCGGCGTCGATCAGCGGCCAGGCGGCGTCGGCCGTGGCAGCGGTGGCGCGCGAACAGGGGCGGCGCAGCGGTTAGGGTTTGGGCATGGGGGAGAAAAGGTCGGGGTGGAGAAGAAATGGTTGGGTGGCAAACTTGTAATTAAGACTTGACTCGTCTCTGGCTCGAGTCAAGTATAATAACTAAGTTATATTAAATCCTAAAAAATTCATAAAAATCGGGAAAAATCCCGTAAAATCAAACAACACCAAAAAAATCATAATGATATGCTCTAGAACTATCAACCCACCCAAAATGCCCACAACGCATCCCAATGCGGTAAACGGCCTAAAACTAATTCTACGATCCATTATATATCATAATAAAAAAATGAACTGCATACTCTTATATATTCTGATAACTCATTCTGTTCTGCTGTGTTCATGACATTATCATCATATACTTGGGTACGCATGACCCTCATAGCTCATACACGCGACTGGCGTCGGCTCAATACACGTGTTCTGAAACTGACTCGAATCGTGGGTTTTACATGAAAAGTGCAAATGGATACTAAACACTACAACTAGCCTTGATTTAACCCAACCCTCAAGTATACGTTGATAACTCATACTCTATTGTAGCATAACTCAAGCTATCATCAAGATATCATGCATATCAGCCTCTATAACATGCTCATACGATTATTTGCACCTCATACTCATGGTGTGAAAGTTGAACTAACTCGAATCGACTCGAGACAAGCCCAAATCAGGTAAAGCAATGAGCAAGTAAAACCCTAACCCAAAGGTGGGGTTTTACAATGTGAATATAAAGTCAGGTTAATGATCTCTTAGTGAGGTCATTTCTTTAGAGTGTATGAGGAGTAATTTTGAAGTAAAAATTAAGAATCAAAAGTACTCAGTTGGCAAATTCCTAATAGGACAAATTTAAATTAAAAAATAGGACAAAGAAGCTCTTATGAAAAAATTACTTTCAAAAATATCCCAAGGACTTTGAGAAGATTGAGTTTGAGGAAGAAATAAAGCTAGACTTTGTCTTTTAATAGGTATCTATTTGTTAGTAACAATGATCAGGTTGAGGCTCTAATTCCTGACATTTTTCAAAGGTAATCTTAAAAGGCAATGTCAAATATTTTTCTCGTGAAGAACAAACTAATAATCTTAATAATAAATGTCATTAAGACGATCTACTAAAGAGACGAAGATGATTTATTCAACTTTCATCAAGATATATAAAGTTCTAATTATTGAAAGTAGATGGATAGCATAAATAAAGTCATTAAGTATTTGACATTTGGGATCTTCCTAAAGGTCCGAAACCTATTGGTTGCAAATGAATTTATAAAACCAATTGGGATTTGAAGGGTAATGTGGCAAGATTCAAAGTATAAGGCTCTTTTTGAGAAGAAACTATTGATTATAATGAGAATTACTCTATTGTGTAATTGAAAGACTCTTTCACAATAATCATGACATTATTGTTATATTTTGACATTGAGTTATATTAGGTGGATGTAAAAATATTGTTTCTAGTGACAACATTGATGAAATAATTTATGGTGCAGCCAATTAACTTTGTGTCCAAAGATGCAAAGAATATGATTTGCAAATTAAGAAACATCCATCTATGGGCTTAAGTGACTTTTTTATCAAGGGTATACTGATTTCATCAAATTTTTATCTCGTACAGTTTTGAGATAAATGTAATTAAGGGAGATTCCTATTCCTAAATGAGACAAATTTAATCTCAATCAAGGCCTCAATGGGTTGTCTCATGTATGTTCAAGTTTGTCCGTATTAGGTTATTGTGTACATTTATTGAGATATTATGCAAATATTTAAGTAATTCAGATTAGATCTGTGACACTCTGATTCAGGTTCACCTAAGAACCAACTCAAAATTGTTACGATCGAGTCGAGTCATGTTTAAATCAATTAATCTGTAAGACTCAAACGATAAAATTTATCAAAACAACCCTCTTGGCGTCTCAAGAATGGAAGAAATTACTAAACATACATAAAAATGCTTTAGGTACTGATAAAAGTACAAAGTAAAATAATGACGCACTGAGTACAAGTGTGTGTAACATCTACCTGTTCTTCCACTAAAGCCGACCCAATACAAGAACACAAGATCTACGTATATAATATGAAAACGTCAATAACGAATTTCAATGGTCCACAGAATAATTAATACAAACTAGCAAGTGGAATTTGTTATTCCACAAGGAAGGAAACCATATATATATATATATATATATATATATATATATATATATATATATATATATTATTTATTTATTTATTTATTATTATTCTTTATGTGAACTCTCAAAGGGCATTTACAGAGGACCCATCAAGCTGCAAACTCGATAGCATCCAAAATTGTATTTGTGTTATGTCACTCTCGGCAATAACTGGTCCCACTCTCGGGAAAAGACATATAACCTAAGCCCTCTCCAAACTTCCATATAACACCTGGCTAAAAGCACTATGACCGAGTACTTTCAAGCAATTACCTTCAGTACCCTTTGATACCATAAGTCTAAAGTTGTGTACCCGTTTACCCCACACCTCTCCGCGTGTGAAGAAGCTCAATCAAGATCTCTCGGGAATGTAACAACCCACTTAGTAATCTAGAGCCCGTTGCGATCTGCATATACGCCTGCTCACGGTATACGTGAGATCAAATACACCAACTCTCGACTCAATGAAAACTCGCTAAAAACTATATATAGGGATGGGAAGAAATTCATATAAGTAGGCCCGAAGACAATGTGAGGTAGTGCTAAGTTCAAAAATAACTTGAGGGATCTCATCCTCGAGGGTGATTAATCACGGAAGTAAATGCATCTAAATGGCCTGTGTTAAGTAGGACTCAATAAAACAACCACTTAATACATCTTGCAATCTGGAAACCAAATCCACAATAGACTATAACGATAAAACTAAGAAGTGTCTTAACAGACCTATGGTCCAAGCTCCAAGTGCATCGGCATACCTACAGCGAGCTCGGAATCCAAAACCTACATTGGAACCCGCTACAAAGTAAAAGACTAATTCTATATGATACATAATCATGGTGTGTGCTCACATCAACAATAACATCAACTCAAACAATCAACAATGCAAAAGAAATGAATGAACAAGTTTTGGCACACAAAACGAGGCACATACAAGTAATTAAATTGAATAATAAACAAAATGAGTCAAATAAATAAAAAGTACAATATGAAAATAATAGCGGGCATGTAATATCAAGAAAATAATAAATAACAAATAACAATAAAAATATAAATAACACTAACAAAATATACGACTAAACGCATGTAATTAACACATACATAAGTAAGCCATAAATAAATAAATAATTAATTAATTACATAAATAATCACACAAATAATTAAATAAGTTAATAAATTATTAATAAAATTAATCATATGTAACAATACTATAAACATCAAATATATAAATATATGACTAAATACGAATAAATAATTAACATGAGTGTGAAAATAAATAATAATTAATTAATTAGGATAAACATGAACAAGAATAAACATGAACAAGAATAATATTAATGCGGATGTGGGCTGGCGAATGGGATTGCTGGCATGCAGACAAGCAAACAGGACTTAGGCTGCAAATAGGATCGCGGGGAGGGTAAACGGGTACCTGAAAAAGCCAATGGGGGCTCAGCAGGGCTGCCGCCAATCATGATCAATAGAGAACATTGAGGTGGAGATGATGCCGGTGGTGATCGATGGAGCTCGTCATCACTTGGCCTGCAAACGACCGAAAAATTACCAGAAAGCAACATAAATCGTCATCGGGTAGGTGGAGTCTCCGATGACGATTCCAGTTGTGACACTCAGTAGGGTTGGTTTGAAAATGTCAACTGTAGACTGAGGAAGGTGTCTGAAGTGGAGCTTGACTATATCTAGTGGGACCATGTCCGATGGGCGATTAGATGGAAAATGGTCGGAAAGAGGGGAAATCACCACAGGGGGTGGCGACGTTTGCGGCCACGATGAGGGTCAGGAGTGGTGTCAAAATGGAATCGATATAGGTGGTTAGTCTTGCCGAAGGAGGATCACCAGCACTGGAAAAAGGCTCGAAAGGCGGTCATGGCCATGGAAAGAGATTGAAAAGTGTCATCACCAATGGCAACTGCGGGTGCATCGGAGCAGGCTGAGGGTCTCAGTCGATAGCCTACAGCAAGGCCATCATGATCGTAATGGCCTGGTGTCTGGAGGAGGGCCAAAGACTCGCCGCCAGCAAGCCGAAGTGTTGGCAATGCTAGGGGTGAAACTCCTCCAAAAAATGGGGGAAATACCAAGAAAATGAGAGGACCAATGCTAGGGCAGATGTGGACAGTCTAGATCTTGCCACATGGCACGATCTACATTCCCGATAACTCATCAACCTAGTGGGGTCCATGTAGGGTATGTAATATATATATATATATATATATAGACACACACACACACACACACATATATACAGAACGAAAGCTCCGATCGAGACCATCAAAAGGTGAAATTGGCTCAAGGCCTAACAGTCACTGTATGGACAAAAATCGAGGTAAGAAAGTTAAATGGGACTCAAAACCCTGAACTCGATTGAACAAAGATCTGAGACTCAAATTAAGTTGGCTCACAGGGGAAATATAATAGTCTGAAATCCCTATGATGCATGTACATGTGGTACCATTAAAATCCTAAACAAATACTAAATGCTGCAATGACCTAGATCTAGCCCCAAAACCCTGAGCTAACATAAGTAAAAATTTGTATACCTTGTGTATATGTTGATAACTCATGCTTTGTTGTACCATAACTAAAGCTATCATCTGTTTATTGGGCATACTCAGCCTCCATAACATACTCATAAGGCCATCTGGGCTCCATACCCATGGCTGAAAGGTGGTCTGGCTCGATCCAACTCAAGACAAGCTTGAACCAAGCAAAGCAACAAGCAGGTAAAACCGTAACTTGAAGTTGCGGGTTTTACAAGATCACTAAAGAACCGCCAAAAAGGTTATTCGGTAATTTTTAGAGTACAACACATTTCATATTCACTTATCGAAAGTCAATTAAGTTTGAGATCATTAGGTATTTTAACTCCAATTTGTTAGATGTCAATATAGTTATTATCTACTTTAATCTTAAAACTATATGTTTATTATAGGAACTATACATGAAGGGTGCAAAGTAGACACTCTTAGCTTCTTACAACAAAGCACATGAGTTTATAGTAGGTTATAAATCATCTAATAATGAAATATGATTGTGAAATTTTGTCACTAGGCTCCAAATAAGGATAAAATTGACAGACCACTAAAGTTATTTTGTCACAATAACTCAGCATTCGTATATTCTATTTAGAGTTCAAAGTGGTTAGGTGTTTATAATGCATGATGGCACAAACTCCAAATTTGCAAATTCAGTTAAGAGACAACTATCACCCAAGGTCTTTCATGAGCATGTTGCTTATGTAGGTGTTTTTATGTCATTTTATGATATATTGGTTTGGAGGGAGTTTGCATGCATTTCAATTTTAGACACATCATCAATATAAAGTTTTTTTCTGCAGAAATAAAGTATTTGATTTAAGGTTTCATCTCTAACTAATTTTGGCGTGATCTCAATCAAGTTGGACCACTTGGAAATAGGCATGTGGAGACTAAATTGCATGTAATTTCTATGCTATACTCCTGTACTTTGATCTATGCCATTTGATTATACTTATATATTTGACAATAGATGTGTTTAGCTATGACAAATATAGCGAAAATTGTCATGATCCTATATTGGTATGACTGATAGGCGAGATTGTTTTGGAAATGCTCTAACAATGACAAGGAAGGTTTTGAGCTCATAAAGTTACATTGCAATTTACAATTATATCATGTATATATAGTCCAAGTGGGAGATTGTTTGTTTTTGGACTTCAATACATGTATATAACCCAAGTGAGAGATTGTTGGATATTGGATTAATATACATGTATATATTGATAATTGTTTTTGGTATATTGTCATTAAAGATTAAACCCATTTAAAATTGGTCTAATAAACTTTAAATTTATTGTGGTTTAGAGTATTTAATATGAGAGTATGTGTTACAATATGTGTAGAAACCTAAGCACTTACTTCTAATGTATGATGGGCTAAATCAGAGTTAAGGGAAGACTTAATGTTTCAGCTAGGTCTATATAAAGAGGTGGATGAACGGTTTCTTTTCTAGCATCCCATCACCAATAAGGAGTGAAGGTCATACATGACAACTTGGAAGAACAAGATCCATGAGATCAGAATACAGATTGTATGGATTTCTTCATAAAAATTAAGGTATGCTTCCGGGTCCAATTTTATTTCTGTTGATAATTTAACATGAAGAAAGATCTTGGGATAATTATCAAGTCAAGTTTTCTAAAACTACTCCCTTATTGTCATGGAAGATTTGAACTTTACTTCTTTAGGATCATATGATATACAATAATTGGAATAGTTGTGACAACAATCCGACTCAAGCTAATAGCTGAGTCGAGCTGAGATATTTGCCACATTAGACTTATCTTGCTTGGTGCCACGAACCCAAGCCAAGCTTCCTTGAGCTTCACTACAAACAAATTTGCAACACCCCAAATATGGCTCACTCACAAACCGAACCGGAATGTTATGGGTCACTCAATTAAATCGGTCAACTTGAACCTAACTCGAATGGATCTACTCTCGACATCTTAAGATGAAAGATAAATTTCGTCATGCATATATGGAATGCTCAAAACCTAACTTGATTCTACGTGGATGTCATGGTAAATGATCGCAGTCAAAATCATTTCAAAACAACAATATATAAACATATATCACCACACCATACAAAATTCTTCATTTCATGTCATATCATAGTTTTCGCAGTAATAACATCAAAGACATAAATTGGGGTCTAGACCCCTCTGTTCATCATATCTATCATAGTCATTTATCAATTTCACAAGCATTACTATCATTTTATCAAGAAACATCATATTATAATATGATGCATCATAAACAAAACACAACAATCTAAACATATAGCACCGGGTTGTGTGTTCACATAGCAACCACAGCTCCTCTGTCTAGGCTGGCACATCAAATTTCTACTCTTTACATACAAATGTATTAAAATATGTCAGTAATGAGTGTTATCAGTCCAAAAATAACTATAGCAAGCGAACAAATGAGAGGTAACTCTCATTCTGAACAAAATATTTTTATATCTTCTGCTAAACACTGTGAAGGGAATCTGTTGGGAAGCCATCGAGCTGCAGACCCAATAGCATCCTAAGTTGTATACCCTAAGCCCTCTCATGTCTTCCATATATCTCCTAGCCTTAAGTACACAGGTTGAGTACTTTCAGGCAATTGCCTTATAACGACCCCGCCCAAAGTGTAATATAATGGGTCTAAGTCATTTTTTTAAATGGTTAACCCAAGTTAAAGATCTATAGTCCATTCTCGCTTATAAATAGGATCTTCTCCCAGTAGCTATTAGATGTGGGATTAAGTTGAAGGATCTCACAATCCACCCACCTTAAAAATTTTCGTCCCCGAAATTCCTACACTTGGCCTGTTGCTAACCCCAGCCCACGGCCTTCTTTGGCTCGTGACGGTAGCCTAGCCAATGTCCATAATTCAGCCCACTATCAACACATAACCAGGTTGCTCTGATACCACCTGTAACAACCCAGCCCAAAGTACAACATAATGGGCCTAAGTCATTTCTTTAAAATGGTTAACCCAAGTTAAATATCTATAGTCCATTCTCACTTATTCTCCCAGTAGGTATTAGATATGGGATTAAGTTGAGGGATTCACATGCCTTTCGTACCCTTTGAACTACATATTTGAACGTACGTTATACTAAACAGTGCCCGTACACCTCCACATTTCTCCGAGTATGAGCAAACTCAAAACGCAAACTTGTAAGGATCTCTCGAAAATGGAACAACCCTCTCACTAATCCAGAGTCCACTATGACTAGTACATGCACATGCTCATGGTAAATGCAAGTTGGTTTTACTATCTCTTGTCTCACTGAGAATTAGATAAAATTATATATGGGTATGGGAAAAGATTTAATATTATAGGCCCGAAGGCAACTTGCAGTGGATCTTGTTTTTGAAATCAGACTCAAGGTATCTCATCCTCAAAGGTTAATAATCTGGAAAATTATTAGCTAAATGACTCGAGTTAAGTAGGATCCAATAAAACATCACTTAACCCATTCTGCGGATAATAAATCAAATCACAACAGAAGAAGTGATAAATTAGGGACGAGTCCTAAATAGACCTGGTAAAACCTCCAAGCGAATCCATGCACCTAGGTGGTCAGTTCATACTTCGTACCTACACATTACAACTAAATACTAATGCCCATGCTAATTGTATGATGCATATATGAAAGGGATGTATGTGAGTTATCACATGATCATAAATACAATAAATACTAACATCACTATCAACAAATGAATTAAAGGAACATATTAACAATCTAAGACCATCTTATCACTACTTTTAATTAGGTGACTACTTCACAATTTTCCAAACCTATCATTATCTCATATCAATTCTCATTTTGAATTAACTTTCTAATCAAGTACATAATTAACGTACTCAATTATAAAATTAATACATACTTCACAATTCCAAATATTATCTATAACATATTTAATTTCATAATCAAATAACTCTTAATTATCATTAACCCTTATCAATTCTTAACTACATAAAGAAATTCATTAATTAACACATAATTATCCCAAAATTTTAAAATTAACATATTAACATAAATATGAAAAATTCATAAGATTATGAATGACAAAATAAATTAAAAATCTAAACTTTAAGAAGTGATAAGTGTCTCACAATGATTCGAATTGGAATCATAGATGACAACAACGGCGGCCGCAGGTACAGATGGTGTTGAGGATTGGCAGTTGTGGTTGGAAATCGGCCGATAAGGGAAGGAATATGAGGCTAGGTGGGGTCTAGGTGGTCTGGCAGGGGTGACTAGCCGGAATCAGTTGAAATTTGAGTCGGAGGCGGTGGTGTTACCAACAGCCAAAGTCAAGAGAGGGAGAAAGGGCAACTGGTAGAAGAGAGGGAAAGGGAAGAAGGAAGGTCAGCTATGAGGATTGGATGGACAGCGGTGACTAGCGGCGGTGCTCCACGAAACAAGGGAGGAAAGGGTAACGGCAGTTAGAGGAAGTGGAAAGGAAGGGGGAAAGGGAAGGAGGAGGTTCGCCACCCGTGTCACGATAGCCGGTGGCGTGTCTTTGGGGATGAGGTGGTGGAACAGGGGGTGTGGTGGTCGATCGTGGGGGAGAAAAGCGGGGAAGGGCGAGTTGTCGGGTTAGCGGTGAAAGAGGGGAAAAAGCAAGTGCAAGGGCAATTTGGTAATAAAAATTTAACTCGATCCGGACTAGAGTTAATAATAATAAATAAACTCCAAAAAATATAAAATAAAATGTAATAATTTACTATAAAATAAAATAATCAAGTCCTGACTCGAATAACATGTTCTAAGCCTACTAAACCGCTCAAAATAATAGATAGCGTCTTAACACAATAAACGACCTGAATGTAATTTCCACAATCCACTAAAAATAATAAAAAATTGGGTGGACACTCGTATACTTTAATAACTCATTCTGTCGTTGTATTACTAACACTATCATTATACACTTGAGTGCACATGACTCTCACGGCTCATAACATATGGTCAACATCGGCTCAGCACGCGTGTTATGAAACTAATTTAACTGAAAATAACGCATGAACCGAATAGTTCCAACTATGATACCGTTACTTAGGTCATCGGTTTTATAGAAGTGGATTTTCTTCACAATTCAAAAATATATTAGTGGTACTTTTCTCCACATCAATTATTACAGTAGAAAAAAGCTTACATTTATGTTTATATTTGAAATTTTTAAAGGTAAGTATAGACATATTAATTTTCAAACTTTTTTCCATGCTAAAAAATATAGAGAAACTTTTCTCTACCCTACTTTTCTCCATGTTTTAAGATTAATAATGAACATGTTTTAGGGCGGCAAAATTAGAAAATTAATACATGTCACGTTTAAATATTTCTAAATATGGGGGGGAAATTTATAGTTTTTTCTTCAAGGTTAAAAATGAAGTGGAGAATATGTGAAGAAAATGCAGAGAAATGTCTTTTTTTATAGTGCCTATATCGCTCACTCTAGTGTAAAATCTCAAAAATTCCACTGTAAAAACTAGAAATTGTAACTTTGTTGGCGTTGTTGCAATATTATTAATTAGCACGTGCTTCGCAATAGTCATAAGGTCTACAATTAGTTTGAAGGAGAGGAAAAATACTATTTCAGCTCACTCAACTTTGATATCCCCAAGTCTCCGGCAATTGAATTTATATGATTTTACTATGCATGAAATGAATATGAATTCTTTTGGGGAATAATTTCTATTTTTTTCTATAGTTAGAGTTTGAAAACTCTTCTTTCACTTTAAAAATTCTTTTACTCGACTTGATTTTATAGCTTACCGAGTCAAACTCTATAAATATATGACTCTATAATGATTGATTTAGTAATTGATTCCCTCGTGTCATAAAAGTTATCAAAATGTGTTATTTTGTTTTTACATTAACTAAATCAATATTTTAATGTAAATCATTTATTAGTAATTTGAAATATTAAAAAGTAATATATATTAATTTTATAAGTTTTTATTCACATAATTAAAATTTTGATATAAATAATTTTAAGTTAACTTGGAGGCCACTCTAAATTGATTTTATTCTATGACATGCAAGATAAGTTTAAATTTTGAATTTTTAAACTATATTTTCAACCATGTTATTTTAATAATTTGATGAATTAATATATATATATATATATATATATATACACACATATTTTATAAATAATGTAATTGTTTTATTTATATTTCAGGAGCCGCTGGTGAGCCGAGCCCAAGCCCAAGCTTTGGAGCCTGAGCTAACTCAGCTGGTTGTCAGGCCCACTCAGATTATTTTTCTAGCATTTCAAAATAAGGAATGGGACCAAAACTGTCCTTCAAGATGAGAATTATGCAGGTGGGAATTAACGTAATTAACGATCATAAATTTTACAAATTGGTTAAGTGATTCCCTGATTAAAGACATCATTAGCTGTGAAATTAATGAATTTTAAAATATATAAATAATTTTTTGGTATTAAATGGGCACTATTCAATTAATTTATAATATCTCAATATATCTAAATGTTAGCTAGTATATGTGACAAAATTAAATTTATTCATGGGCCTTGGAAAATGGGCTTTCACTAGCACACTATATGGACCCAAAGGGTTTGGACGGTCCAACACGTCGTTCCTGTTTCTATCCCATAAATTGGGAGGGGTCGACCAACTCAAGTTTGAGTGGCGGTTTTAGCACAAAAAATCCTTCCCTTTCAAGAGACCTTAAATTACAAGGTTAGTTATGTATTTATCGGGCAAAGTGTTTTTTTTTAACGTGTGATTACATAGAGTGATCGTACATTACTATATGATGGGTTAATTTTGAGATTGACCTAACAATTCGGTTCTCTATTAATTAGTACCTCTCGTCTTGGGTTCGGAATTGTTAAATCGGATCCGATCAAATTTACGTATCAATTCAAGCAAAATATGTGCATAGTGTTTCAGTAATTTGAACGGATTCACGTCCTATAAAAACCCAGATCGACCTCGACCCAATGACATAACTACACGTATCAAATGACCAAATAATAATGTGAGAATTAAAAAAAATACCAAGCAAGGGCGTTTGTAACAGCCAAATACCGCTTCTTCACCAGACTCGATAGTGCTGAGTCGCAACGGGCTACTAACTTAATGGATTAATCAATACGTATGAATTAATTTGGCCTCGTGCCGAGAGCAGGACAAATGGTGCTCATTTTCAAGGTCACGTAAAAGGCAAAAAACGAAAAACAAAGTTCACAAAACCCTAATACCAACCATGGTGCGTCCACTTTGAGTCTTTGACAAAAGAAAGAAGACACGTATGTTAGTCTACGTACTATGTGTATATATGGCATCTCTCCGGTAGTCTCCCATCGTGGTTTATTTTTCAACGTGGGCTACACTCGTCATAATTGTGCAGCCAAGAGAGGAGGCTCGCATGTTCTTCCAAATTAAGAGTTGTGCGTAAAAAGATGGAATTATGAGACCCCTGACTTTCACGGCAGGTCATCGATGTTAGGCCGGTGGGGCCGATACGCACGACACACAGACATCTTCTTATTAAATCTCACGCCTAGTAGTTCAGCCCTACAACGACCAATAGTGTGTGGATTGGTAATGTGGCTCCTTTTGTGGGGTACATATCCCCCGGGCCGACTTGGACCTGCACAGAAACGGTATCCAATAACCGGACTTGGAGTTCCTGGTGGAGACGTCTCCGCCGTAAATGATATCGATCATCTACGGTGGGGCCCATCTGCGCTGCATCGGATGAAGCCTTCGTCCCTGGTCAATGTACTTATATATGGCTTGTCTTTTTCTGTTTAGGTTATGTTTCGTTGACATTGAAAAAAATAAAATATGTAAAATTTTCTTAAGGGTTTAATAAGCATGAAAGAAATGAAAAAAATTCATAACAAGATTTTCTCTTTTTATTAGAGATGAAATTTTGTTAAGATTACAACGTAGTGTGAAGTTTTACTTACACCTTATCAAAAAATACTCTAAAATTAGATATTATTTTAGTAGAAGATAAATGCTTTTAACATAAGTTACTAATATAATTTTCATCGTTTTTCTATTTTTTGGTGCTAATGATCACAAACAACATTTTATAATATCTATATCTCTGGTTGAGCATAAGTAAATGATCGCAAAGCTAGACATTCACTATTTCTTAATTAGATCCCTCGTACCCGGTAACAACTTGCTATCAGTCGAGTATTGTCTTGCCTGATACCTCCCGTTGCCTTGCTTCTTGCTTGCCACTTTAACATAGCGTTTTGTTCTCTTTGCCACTTGCGTGTGGTTTTTTCACTTGCCACATGGGAGTGGTGGTTGAGTTTGTTAACTACATGCAGTCTTTTGATTTCTTTACCATCTACGTGCGGCATTTTTTTCCCTTCGCCACTTCAAAATCTTTATAAAGCTTTAAATAGTGATTTTCAATGCAAATCTTTCCTTTTTAGTAACTTGTGGTCACGGATCAGATCACCCTAAACTCAAATTTAATCCGATTATTTATTAATATATAATTTATTTGAATACTCACAAACCATATCATTTTTTCCAAACCTCAAACCACATCATAACTGATCTGAAAGGGCATATGCCGATGAGATTTGTGGATATTGGATATATATATATATATATATATAAACTCATGTCTAAGCACACGCTACCTTATTCATTTATTCTTATAAATATGGAAATTTTTGGGATAAGGACTTTACTGATATAATGTTGCAAAATTGTTTGGGGTAATATTATGTTGTCCATTTATATTAGAAGTGATTGTTGGAGCTTCTATAGCATCTTTAAGCCTGTCTTCGTGAGTAACTCAAATAAAATTTTAGGCCCAAAAACTTTTAGACCCTAAATCCCAAACATCAAAACGTATGTTTCAGATTAAAACAAGGGCAAGACAAAGGAAAAGGTCAATTAGCCATAGGGATCCTTATTAGGTCAGGCACCCAAGTACCCGCAAAATCCGACGTGACGAATTCTCGTAGTAAAGTTTTGGATAATTAATAATAAGATTTGGTTTGACATAAATGGATATTTGGTTATAAATAATTGGGCTTCATGATAAATAGAGTGATGAGTACCAAGCATCTGATGCCGGATTCTTATATTATAATTTTTATTATGAAGATTAATTCCTCATTAATTTTTAAAATTAATATTTATTAATAAAATTATCAAATATCATATTATTATTTTTAAAATATTTTTCCACTTAGCTTCACCTTTTAGAATATTTATTATGATTATATATTTTAAATATTTTTTTCTAAGAGTCTAATTTGAATAGCTATATCAGTGTCCGTTTGATAAATGATCGAGTTTGGTTTTACCTTAATAGGAAATAGTTGGGTTTAGTATTAGAAGCAGAAAGTTTACTGATAAATGGTAATTATAGTTTATAAATTTTAACTTAATAATGGGTTTGGTTTAGACAATATTCGATCAAATAATAGGTACCCATAATTAGTTAAGATCTCAACTTCAAATATTGACCTCGTAGAAAAGTAAAAAGAAAGTGATTATGAGGAGTAAGATTGGAGACAATTATTTTATATGCCGACTACTGAAGCAGTCCATTGACTCCGAGGAAAGCCGGATAAGAAAAAGCTAGGTGACATATACTCCAGTAAATAAGTAGATAAAAATCAAATGTCTTTGTATAAAAGTAAAAACAAGTGATCAAGAGGAGTAAGATCGGAGCAAATAATAAGGCTTTTGAAGAATGTACATTAGTTACCCACCAACTCTTTATAAGCTCAAGTTTAGAAAATCGTTAGTGAATATGGCAAGTCGAGGTTGAATACAAGTAAAACTTACGATAATATTAAAACATCAATGGCTTGGACCACACTCGTCCTAAGGCTGTCTCAGTACCACACTTGGCCTATGGCTAAGTGCAAATTGCAAATGCGTTAAGCAACATCCTTCCATATTACTTGCAATATCCCAAAGTCCCAATCCCAAGAAGAATGAGAATGAGAACTTGTTAGTAGTAAGAAATGATCAGGATTTGCCCAGCATATCTTAGTAGCTAATCACCCGCATTGCTTGATTTGAACTCAACTAATTAACTAGTGAAATACCCATTGAATTCATTGTATTACCTTGCTTAAACTCTGCCCAATGAGTGACACTTAGTTTCATGCGTTCTTTAATTTTGACTTTGTTACAAATCTATCTTTTATATGGATTTATGGTGTTTCAATTTTAATCCAACATGGTTTCGGTGGTATCAGAACCGTCACATGTCTCTACTCATCACCTTTGAATAATATCGAAGAAAGAGTTACTTGGTCTTTAGAGCAGGGTACGAGGGCAACGAGGCTGAAAATGATGGAATGCCACAAACCTATTGTACAAGGTCGTGATAGGACGTTGGTGTTTCGATCTTAGCCTTACAATATCGGGATTGAGATTAGATAGTGATTTCATATCTGAAATTGGCTAGTCATTTTATGATGGAGCAATAACAAACTTCTAATTATGTTTGATTCTTTAGCTTTTTGTTTGGTGTGTGTTCAGGCTAGAATTTAGGAACTCGGGAAGATGCATGATAGTGAATTTTCAACTGTTTTAGTTGGGGTGGAGTTCTTTCTTAGTTAATCTCTTTTCTTGCTTGTAATGAAAATTTTTTTCTTATGGCGTTACGAATGTGCAACAACATTTCACAAAATCCAAACCACTGCAAGCCTGCAACGATAGTCTACATCAAATAAATTTCTTGTGCAATTTGTATCCATGTAAGTGTAATTATTGCTTTTCCTCAACGTACTTCATCAAATTTCATATTTTGCTTCTTGGCATCTAAGACCTGATTCGTTTGCATTTAGCAGTGCTTGGTGGGAGAAATGAGATATTTAGCCCATAAACAATTATGCTTGGCTTTCAGGTGTCATGCTAGCAAAAAATGTAACAAGGAACATGAGATGAGAGTCCATCTTTGTCTTAAAAAGAATTCACGTACACTACATTACCTAGAAAACAAAGTCACCACCCATATGAGAAGATTCTGTTGGAAATATAATAAGTTTAGATGAAGTTTGGAAGTTGCACACCTTCTTCATAAGGTAGAACTTGATAATAATCTAAAACACTACGAGAGACAGAGATCAACTCAATTAGTACTAAAACAACCCAGAGGTACATTATGGAAGACATTTTCTTCAAAATAATAGTGTCACCCTCTAGAAGAAGGTTTCTCTTTCTCGAAAAGGTAAACCGCTTTGATGATTCGACGAGTTCTTCTCCTTACGCAATTGTAGTAACAAGGGAAGCACCACCTTATATCTCTGAAGCCATGAACTTAGGTTATTTTATTTCGGGTTTTGTAAATCTTAGAATGAATTTTAAATATTATTTAATTAAATTAATTTTTGGGAATTAATATCATAAATTATCAATTATAACATTTAGCGTATTGATACAATGGTATTTATATATGGTTTTAAATAAATTTTATTTATTGAATTTTAGGATCAAGAGTTAGGAGTGCAATTTAACACTCATTCGCATTAATTTAATAGTCAGTTTTTGACTTTTCGTAATCATACAAATGGTTGGTATTTAATATAGTTATACTTGATTACGTTCTTTCCTATAAAATTTAATGTAGTGACTTCTTAAATTTCATACATATTCTTTTATATAAAGGAAAATTCTATTGATATTAAATAAAATATCTTCTTGATAGTTTGTGAGCACACATGGTTCACAAAGGGAAGACTTTAAAAAAATTTTATTCATATTAGGATCACGTGTCATAGTTGCGAGTGCCTTAGCGTTCTTGTAATTATATGACTTAGCGTTTTTATCACTAACGTGGAATTGCCTTTGCACGTATGAATATTATGAAAGGATGGGTAAATTCGGGACAGCTCGAGGACTCTGTTATTAAACCATTATTTTTGTCTGTTCTATGTTGTTATACTTTTAAGTTATTTGCATGGCAATGGGATTTCAGTTGGGTTCATGGGGTTTAGATTATTCCGAGTATTTGTTATATTAAATTTTATGTCATGGGTTCATTTCAAATCTTGAAAATTAATAGAAAATTAATTTATGAGACACTTAATTTCATATATTAACACTTAGCTCACAGCTCAGAACGGGTGGGTCGTTACATACTACTTGCAGAATCAAAACCAAATCTCAACAAGAAAACCAAGAAAGATTGCACTAGTGTGAGATCTCTCAACTTAGTCCCACATCTAATACCTACTGGGAGGAGATCATGTTTATAAGTGAGAATGGACTATAGATCTTTAACTTAGGTTAACCATTTAAAAGAAATGACTTATGCCCATTACGTTGCAATTTGGCCAGGTCGTTACAAATGGTATCAGAACAACTTAGTTCCGTGTTAGTGTTAGTGTTAGATGGTAGGTTGGACTAGGGACGTTGGCTAGGTTGCCGGTCATAGGCTAGAAAGGTCGTGGGCTGGGGCTAGCAATGGGTTGGACTAGGGACGTTGGCTAGGCTGCCGGTCACGGGCCAAAAAGGTTGTGGGTTGGGGCTAGCAACGGACCAATTATAGGCATTTCGAGGAAGAAATTTCCACCTACTAGGAGAAGATCCTATTTATAAGTGAGAATGAACTATATATCTTTAACTTGGGTTAACCATTTTAAAGAAATGAGTTAGGCCAATTACGTTACACTTTGGGCCGGGTCGTTACAACTAGTGCTAGGTTAACATGAGAAAGATTAGATTTTTCTTTTTTTCTTAATGTTTGTATGCATCCCAATACTTCTATTTATAGAGGAGATATTAAAAAAGCCATAAAAACATGAATAAAAACTCTCTACGAAACATGGTTAAAAGGGATTTAAGAGTAAAAAACTGACCAAATAAAAAATGATTCGACAAAGAATAGACACAATTAAATTATGACCAGTTTTTAAAACTCAAAACTCCAACAATCCCGACCAATTTTATGAACCTAAAATATACACAGGCTTGATGTAATTCCCTTTCAAAGATAGGTATCTTATCGATTTGAACATAGTTGGTTAAGCATCATCCTGACAAGTAGATGTGAACTAAGTCTTGAACATCTTAGCTTGAAGCCGAGACTTTGACATATCCAACAAAGAATTACACTAGAGTCATAAGGTGGCTTGGTCAAGGTGGTGCTATTATAACCATTCGCCTAAATCTATTTTCATAAGTGTTATCATCCAAGAGATAAGTCATACTCCATCAACAATCGACCTTGTTGTAAACACTAATATAGGTAAGAGTTTCTAAGCGTAATCTACAAGGGAAAATGTTGTCATACAGGCCTCAACTTTTATTAAGACATTGTTAGTCTCTTCTTATAGTTATGAAAACTTTACATCATAGGAAGGGGGTTTTATATTTTGTTAAGTGCCCGGTCATTCACTCATTAGATTGGTTTTACCCATTGAATTTGCTTATGGGATTTCCACGCTCCTAGATTGGATTGCCACTAACAAAGAACAATTATATTGGCTTTAACCTCATACCCCTCGATGCATCTAGGATTTGACACCTCGACAATCCTTTGGTTTGGTGAGCTAACCAACTATATTATCTACAGGTTTCACATGGTGCACTATTATTATGTTTATTAAATTCAACTTTTCTCATGTTTTATACATCAATTTAATATGTTTGGAGTTTTTGTTGTTGTCTAGAGTCTAATATCCGACTAGCATCACTGTATCCTTCTAACACAATAGAAAACTTGACACAAAAGATACATCAACACAGCCCAAAGCTTGGTCAAAGTAAATGAATCATCCTTAATAAGAATGGTGTATACATCATTGCCAAAGTTCTCCTCATTTTTGGGTCTCTTACTCCTTCTCAAAGAAATTTTATTGTTAAAATCTTTAGAAGCCTTTACAAAAGGAGTACATGAGGATTTTATGACTACACTTTCTTCCTTGAAAGGGAACATGTTCTCATAGAATACTCATAGACTGTTGCATCACAAAAATCCTTAATAATATTAGGGGAAAAGATATTTATATTAAATTTCACCACTAGAAACCTATACACATGACTATTAAAAGCATATCCAATAAACACACCATCAAATGTTCTAGATCCTAACTTATCCACTTTTATGTTAAAATTATTTATTTTTGTTAAAAAAAGCCTCATAGCTTTAGAAATTTTAGATTTAGAATCCTTCCTTTCCATAACTCTAATGGTATTTTATCATTATTTTTGAAAGGAACTCTATTGAGAATAGTACAAGTTGTAAGTAAGGCATCACCCCATAAATTCTTAGGCAAACCTGAGGAGCTCAATCATGTCAATGAATGTTCTATTTTTCTTCTCCACTATGCCATTAGATTGAGGGGAGTAAGAAGTTGTGGTCTCATGAATTATTCCATTTTCTTCATAAAATGTACCAAATTCACTTGAACAATATTTACCTCCCCTATCACTCCTATGCCTATTAATGTTACAACTAATTTGATTCTCCACTTCAGCCTTATAAATAAGAAATTTAGAAAAAGCTTCACTCTTATTTGTCTTCAAGTAAACATAGCAAAACTGAGAAAAGTCATCTATAAATGTAACAACCCCACGGGTTATTACACCATCCATTTCGCAAACATCAAAATATATTAACTCTAATAAAGATAGAACTTTGGTTTACTTGTTTGAATGGTTTACATGGAACCATGATTGTACACAAACTTCACATTAAGATGCTAATTGACTTGATCTTTGTCTCTCTTAGTGTTTCATATTATCATCAAGTTCTACCTTGTGAAGAAGGTGTGCAATTTCCAAACTTCTTCTAAACTTATTATATTTTTAATAATTTCAAAACAATATTATCACCCTCTACAATAAGGTTTTTCCTTCTTGAAAAGTAAATTGTTTCGGTGATTCAATAATTGAAAAGTAAATTGTTTCAACGATTCAATAAGTTAATCCCCTGATTGTAGCAATAAGGGAGGCACTACCTTATGTCTCTCAAGCTAAGAACAAACTACTTTCAGAATCAAAACCAAATTTCAACAAAAAAACAAGAAAGGTTGCACTAGTGCTAGGTTAAGATAAGAAAGTTTACATTTTTCTTTCTCTTCTTGTTGTTTGTATTTATCCCAACACTCTTATTTACAGAGGAGTTATTGAGAAAGCCATAAAAATACGAATAAAAACTCTTTACGAAACTTGGTTAAAGATAGTATTTGTTGGAGTTATGAGTTTTAAAAACTGGTTATAATTTAGTTGTCTTTTCTTTATTGAGTCGTGTATTATTCGGTTGGTTTTTAAATATATTATCATACCACTGGTTGTACTTGATATATTGTGTAGTGTATTTAAATTTGGTACAATTTAAGCCTTTATATTATTTTAATTTATATCCGATTGTTAATATAAAATTTTCACGTAGCCCAGTTTTTGGTTGAAAATTTTTGTATTTTAATTGGTATTTAATAAAATATTGATGGCAAAATATTTTTTAAAATTTAATAAAATTTCTTATTTATAATTTTAAAATATTGTTCAACTTGCTCTAAATGGTTGAACCAAATATGGTTTATACCACCTAAAAATTTGGCACGGTTATCCACAGTTTAAAACCATGGCATTACCATTAAGATATTCCATGTAAATGCAAGATTCATGTGCACATCTTCTTCATTTGGTACAGGAACATTTTGTTGTTATATTATGAATGTCTGTGAGAAATAAACGCATATTTACTGCTCTGAATTCTGATACTATCACGCTTATTTTGGTACCCGATTATAGCAGAGGAAAATCAGAGCAGCATTTCATGCTTTGTCGTCGTTGTGAGCACCGAGCATCATTACTTGCTCTGCTCTTTAAGAAAGGCCTGCAGCTTGTAACTATTATCGAACCTTTTCCGGCCGAAAAAGTGCCAAACGACATATCCAATATCTAAAGCATTGAACAGTTACCAATGCGTCTCGTCCTTTGCCAATCACCGGGCCCTTTAATTTGTTTGTAGCAGTCAATGACCCCAACTGTGCACATCCGTATTCTACCGATTTTTTTTAGAAATTTACGATTAAATAAAAAATAAATGTTATTCATGATTTAATAATAACTGTTTATTATTTATTTACAATTTAATGGTAATTTTTTACATAATAATTTAATTACATTATTTTCACCTATGTTTAAGTATGGATGAGAAAAATAGTTTTTGTCAACATAATTGCCGAACTAACCAAAATTAATTTCTTTTAAAAATAGGGTGACACATTGGGGGATCATAGATTAGGGGTGCCTATTTATATGATTAAACTGGATATATGACTCGATTAATCATAAATAATAAAATTTTAGATAATTAATAATAGGATTTAGTTTAGAAGAGATTAGCACCTAAATATAAATAGTCAGGTTTTGGTAATATAGTGATGAGTAGCTATACCCGATATCTAATTCTTAAATTATAATTTTAATTATAAATATCAATGCAATTATCAAATATCCCATTTATTTTGTTAAAATATTTATTTTATTTAGTTTTACTTTTTAGAATTTGTATTATAATGACCTGGCTTAAAGTACAAATTAATAAATTTAAGTCAACTATTCAAAAATACTTAATCAAAATTAAAATTTTATAGCCTATTCATAATAATAAATTAGATCTTACCCGATAATTATTAGACGTAAGATTAACTTTTACGAGTCTTACATATATTATTAGTATATAATTCTTTCTAATAATTGTTTCCAAAAATATAATTTGAATATTTAAATGGGTACCACTTAAACCTAACTCATTAAATGGTCAAGTTTGGTTTTAAGATGATGATAAATAATTCGGTTTGACATTGGAGGAAAAAAATTAAATCATAAATAGTTGGGTTTGTTTTATAGGTTTAATTTAAATAGTGAGTCTTATTTAAGTAATGCTTAACTAAACACGACCGATAAGAAATAGGGAGTCTTATTTAGGCAATACGTGACCAAATACGATAAACACACCTAAGACCGACAAATTAGATTGAGCCAAAAACAGTCAATTTAGTGGTCTCCGTTCAAGGCAACAAGATATCGCTGCGTCCGACTAGGTCTTGTTATATGACTGGTGATCAGGTCCTTGACGCTCGCGCCTATTCCAACAGCTAGCAATCAGACAACAATCGATCTAGTTGTCATCTAGTTAGATCTGACTGAGGGCGATCAAATATTATGATCCCTAGCCAGATTCGATTGGCCAGTGAGCGATACCAAATATGGTTGTCCCGGAGGCCAGATCTAATCAAAAGGGTAATCGAATATTAATCCTTGGATCTAACAGGCAGTAGGAGGATCCCCCCATCCCCCCTCTGACGTTGAGGGTGAGCTTTATCTCTTGAAAAAAATATTTTAGGTTAGTTTGGATTATTCTAACGATCCAAACTAATCCTTACCCTGTACCCACATCCAAATGAATAAGGGTAGTGAAGCCATTAACCAAAAAAGTGTCATTCAATCGTAATTAGAGTATAAACGACTATAAAATTGGGAATAAAACATCAGAGTAATAGTAAATTTCACTTTACTTTACTGTCTTTCAACTTTTTTTATAAATAATATTTTTCTAAGTTTTAGGGTCATATTATATTATATAGGCGTCGAGCCAAGCTAAGTCTTCGGATAGTTATCGAGCATGTAACTCTGCAAAATTAACCACTACTGACTATGGTAGCTGGGTATACATTTCACCCACCTCTAATAACAGTGCAGCTTCAATTCTGTTTACGTCGAAACGTCTAATATTTTGAAACAGTCAAAATGTCCGACTATCTTAACACCTAGCACAGTCTGGCTATGAAGATGCAATGTCCCACAGATACACCCCCCACAGTACGGCCAATTTAATTGGTCTAAAGAGAAAAGCACACAGTAATGATTCACAGCGGGTGCGTAAAAGTAGCTGATTGATGGTGCCGAGGGAGGGGGAACTACCGCGTAGTATGTAGGCCTGCCAGGAGTTTGCCAAGGCTGTGTGATGGTAGTGCATGGTCCGAGACTACTGTTATCTGTGGTCGGGCTCAAGGTAGTAGAAATGTTTTTACTATATTGCCCTTTAATTTACCTGATTAAGTATGTACTTTCGGATTTATTAATTGGGTATCAATCAACTATATTACGTTAAATCGTTAGCTTTTTTTTAGTTCTTTACATTTTAACCTTTCTTACATTGTAGTTAATTTTGGCCTACAATAATTTTATTAGCACTTAATACTTACTTAATTTTGAATTATTATTATTATTATTCATTAAAAAAATATTGGACTATATAATTTTAAATAAATTAAGAATTTTAAAATATTAAAATGTTTTAATATTTTTATAATTATACTATCATAATAGAGTTGGTTACATAATAATATATATTTAATTTAGATTTTTACTGATTTTATATATATATTTATTTGCAAATTGTTATTTATTATTAAAAAAATTAGCATATAATTTTATTTGAATTGAAAATATTTTAAAAAATCTATTTAATCATTAAAAATTGTACTCATTAAAATTAAAATTACATTTAATATTTTTATACAACTACTTTTTTGTTAAAATTTAAAAAATATTCATTATTTTTATTTAAAAATAATATAGTAATAATTTTAAAATTATTTTTGTATATTTTTAATATATATTACTAATAAATTTCAAACCTACTTAGTGCATGGCGCAGGTCTTTGGCTAGTCTTTATATAAGGATGTCTCAATTATTAAGTAGGTATCTTCAAATAGGTGTCTCTTTATACAAGAGTATAATTTAGTTTTTGGAGCAAATATAGACCTTTGATAACCGATTTGAATCCAAATAGCCAAACCTTTATTCGATTTGAATTAAAACGTCATATTCATTTCATTTACCAAATTTATATTTGATATAAACATGTCATACACGTGTCAAACCCATTTTCTATACAATTTAATAAAAATATAAATAATATAAATTTTAACATAAAATATGAAAACATAACAAAAAGCTTATTTTAATTTTTTAAATTATTTTTATAGAATATCGTATATTTGGATCAGATGAATGATCGAGACACACCAAACCCTTATCAATTCGAATAATTTCTAATATTTTGTATGCCAAATAGTGAGAACATATAAGTTCCGAATTAGTTTGAGTAAAAAATAATTAACTTGAATACAAATTAAATTTGAGGATTTTTTTTTAACATTTTATGGATTTTTAGATCCATGAACTCATTCTTAGTACATCTATTTATTGAGTAAAAAATTAAAGTGAGCTACATCTCACATAGCTTATATAAGTTACACATTTAATTAAAATATTTTTTAGTGGATCTCACATAATAAAGTTTATATATATATATATATGGAAAACGAAGTGCATAAGTAAGAGGTTGATAATTTTATTTGTTTTTTATATCAATATAAACTAATTTTTTGATTGTATAAAATTAAAGATATTTTGGAATTAATTTTATTACATTCACTCTGATAATTAAGTTAAAAGGATTGAAAGCATTAGATTGGATTGAAAATTTATTAACGCCATTATTATTTATTTTTGTATTTATCTATGTGCATTTTGAGTAGAAGAACCCATTAAATTATTTTAAATAAAAAGTATAACTCATATAGACTAAGTGCAACTCATGTACATGTTTATACATGTTTATCCAAAAAATATTTATATTTATCTGGTTATGTGGATAATATTTATTCAATTATGTGACAATACTCAAGCCACTTACATGGATGACTTCCTGCACGTTACAAAAGAATTAGTCATACATTTCCAAAACTGTCGGAGAATGAATTGCCAGAGGAAGAGGTAGACATAGTTCTACAGCCGCTAGTGGAAATCTCTCAGTCAGGAGTTATCCCAATTCTATAAAAGCCGGGTGTTATTGCTGAAGCAGGGAGGGCTCGGACATTAAAGGAAAAGAATTTTGCCAGATAGAAAAAAGCCGAGGGAGGAGCCCCTCGCCGGAGATGCTCCAGTGACCATGGCCAACACCCAATCGATCACTACCCTGTCACGGCCATGAATCCTTGCCCAAGATCCAAACTTTCCACTCGCCAGAGCCACCGGTGAAGGAGTCGTGTTACTTTGAAGTGTTGCCGACGTGCTGTCCGTGAGGGAGCTGACGAAAGGTTCTGTTGCTCGCCAAAGTTTTGCCACTGGGTCATCGTGACGAAGAAGAAAGGTGGAGCTTTGAAGCAGTATCCCTGGAATCGAGATCCTTGTCGCCTTTGACAAGCCTCACCGGAGTCGGAGAAGACGCTGCACAGAGCAAGGGGAATAGCAGAGAAAACAGAGCAGCGAAGGTCTGATTTTGCTCATTTTTTCCGACTAACACCGGTGGTTCCCAGTGTCGTCGTGAGGTGAAACATGAAGAAGGAGGAGTGGTCTAGAAACCCAAAGTGAGTTTCGCCAAAGTTCATCGCTGTAGCCGCCGGGAAAAATCTCGAAGCGAGGAAGTTGCTGGCCGGAAAAGCCGAAAACAGAGTAGCGAAGGTCTGATTTCACTGATTTTTTCTGACCAACACCGGTCGTTTCCAGTGTCGCCGTGAGGTGAAATGTGAAGAAGGAGGAGTGATCTAGAAACCCAAAGTGAGTTTCGCCAAAGTTCGTCGCTGTAGCTGCCGGGAAAAATCTCGAAGTGAGGAAGTTGCTAGCCGGAAAAGCAGAAAACAGAGCAGCGAAGGTCTGATTTCGCTAATTTTTTTTCGACCAACACCAGTCATTCCCAGTGTCGTCGTGAGGTGAAACATGAAGAAGGAGGAGTGGTCTAGAAACCCAAACTGATTTTCACCAAAGATCGTCGCTGTAGCCGCCGGGAAAAATCGGGAAGCGAGGAAGTTGCTGGCCGGAAAAGCAGAAAACAGAGTAGCAAACACCTGATTTCTTGGATTTTTTCCGACCAGCACCGGTCGTTCCCAGACCTTTCGTTGTGATCAAGTGAAGGTGGAGAAATGATCTACAAACCCAAGCCAAGATCCGTCGGAGTTCGTCGTTGAGGTCGCCGGAAAAATCGAGAAGTGACTAGCGTAGCACAAAATTGCAGAAAAGTGTCTAACTTTCCAGCATCCGACCGATTGATCGGAGCCGCCACTGACCGTCGGAGCACCGCCAAGATCTTCTCCATTCTGTGATCTACAATTCTGGGCAATCTCCCCCACCTTCAGCTGCTGGAAAAGCCACCACCGAAGCCACCAAAACCACCATTGCACCGCTGCTGCAGCCGGGTTGTTGGACCCATTTACTGCTGACCGCATCCGCTTTTGTCGTGTCTGAGACCAAATCTTTCTTCCCAGTCCGCGTCCGCGAAGCCAGACCGTGACCAGTTTTTATTTGTACTGAACTAACCCGAATTGGCCCGGTTCAGTCCATTAACACTCCGAAAATAATTTGAAGGCCTTCCCGACCTCAGATCAAGGCGAAACTTGGTATCCTATTATTTTTGGACGCTCCGGACGTAGTGGTGGGATTATTTTAATGATTGAAAAAGTGAAAAAAGACAAACCATGGCATTGGAGTTGAATATCTCAGGCGAATTGATTTACAGGTGGTAAAAATTCACTGTTTTGTATAACTTGTAAAAATCAAAGGAGAAATAGTGGACTGGTGAATACTAATCTCACCGTGGACTGATTAGGGATTCAAATTAAACCCTAAGGAACCACGTAAAAAATTTCCTGCATGTCATTTTACTGTTTGTAACATTTTTTATTTTCATCGCACTATTTTTTTGCGCGACAAGGGCGCCTCGGTCCCACCGAACCTTCAAACCCGAATCACACACAAGAACCGATTCGAGGGGGCGGATGATCCCGTGCCCGAACAGTGCATAAAGCTTATTTTTATTATTAATCATGAAGACACCACTCAGGGATATATTCGGGTTAGATATGGATCAGATATGGCCATATCCAAATCTTACCGAAAATCGAAAATCTGATCCTGAATCCGACTTGAATTTGAAAATTATATTTATTTTATTTTTTGTATTCGACCCGAACCAAACCCAATTGACTAAAATAGAATAAATAATATAAATTCTAATTTAAAAATAGATTAAAATAATAAAAATATTATTTTTAAATATAATTTTATAAAATATTACCTATTCAAATCGGATTTGGGTCGGATTACACCAAATCAATATCCGATCTGAATAGTTTTAGATATATTATATATCTAAAAAAGTCCGAACTCAAATTTGATTTAAAACGGTTTCAGATCTTATATAAATGGGTTGGATTCGAATCAGATTCGCGATATCAATTATTGAGCCCATCCCTAACACCACTTACTGGGGCATAACTAGAAGCGCACCGACATTGCTAAAAATTTTCCCACGAATGCATCATGATCTGAGCGCTCAATATGGGGCCATTGCCTCATTCGCTTCCCTTCTTATCTCATTGACGTGTGAAGGTCGCCATCCCAACCATTTGTTGCCGAGTCTCTCTCAATCAGACGGCTGCCCTGGGCTCCGGCAGATTACGAGAGTGGCAACTTGTTTGTCATCAAGTCCAACTTGGCCTTCGCTCATTGGATCTACTCTGCCACTTTGGACACGAAAAAAATCTTTTGGGGACGACCAATTCCCCGCTGTTTTGCCCAACAACAACAATATTGTTTGCCTCGGATAAGGTAGGGGGAATAGCTTTAACTTTCAAGTATTTGAGATTGTGGGCAAATGGGCAAGTAGTTTCCCTTCCAAACTACTCCGGCACTCTTTGGCAAAGTTTGACATTGGTTGTATTTTCGTGCCGAAGTTGATATTAGTTTGTGGCGATGGGATGACTAATTTGTCCATCGGTGGTAATGTTTGGAATTGGGATATATATACCGAAGAAAGCCTTCTTGTCCAGGGAAGAAAATAGGAGCGGCTAGCGGATCCAAGCAAGTTCCGGGCGAAAACACGCTGAAAAGTTACCCTCTTTAACGTAATTAACGTGTTCGTATGATCATGTGAAATCGATATCCACTTGTGAATCAAGTAATTGAATTTTGTTTGCTTGCTTTCATGGGTAGGGATTCCATGCAACCATAATAGTGGATTATCCCGAAGGGCGCGCACAAGTCTCTTTCTGTTCAAATCGTTTACTTGATCAGGACGGGCAAATATAGCCTCGTGGTTGTCATGTCCTAAGTCATTCAAAATATTTGCTCACCCACGCGTGAGTGCTTCGTTCTTCTAATAGCATTAGCGTCTGAACCAAGTGTTAAATCATCTGAAATTAATAATGTTATATTAAACTCTTCTATTACAACTTCCGAGGCAAATTTTACTACGTGTTTTTCGTCTAAAATCAGATCACATATTTTGCAACAGTCTGTTCCCTTGACAAAAATATTTTGTTGCACAATTTTAAGACGAGTACTTTCCTATCAAAACCCGTTGCAAATATTATTAGCCACGGTGGGCAGCGGCCTTCGGCCTTCGCTAAAAGCTGATTTTCTACTTAGCGTTGGGACTTTTAGAGCTAGAGCTACGGCCTTCTAGTACCTACTAGAGCACGATTATGTCAAGTGTGAACCAGATACCTTGCATTCTTAATAGAAACTTTATAAATCAAAGCTTTGAAAAAAAAATTGCACTAATCAAAACTTGTTGTAGAAAAAAATGTACGAATTGTCAATTGGTCGTCGCATCTGTTTTAGAACGATACTATACGTGACGGTTATAGCATCAACTTAATTAAGAGAAAAAATATATAGTCAATGTACATAATTTTCTACATTGTTGAGCTCATTTAGTGGCCGTAATATATAGTGTTGGCTAGCTATATCAAATATGCTTCAAAACAATCGAGCAGACCTTTTAGTTAATCATAGAGTTAAAAGTCCAAACCAATTTAATCTCACCAGCTGTACATTCTACACTGCCCTATTTTTCTTTGTATCTCAGTTTCAAATTTCGTGTAATTTATGTATTTGTACCGTTTCAAATCATAATCGATTTTCAATAAAATATTTTCCCAAACCCCTTTTTTTATTGATAACTACAGTATTTTAGCGGGTCTAAATTATTATTATTTTTATATTTGATTAGAATTTTGTTTATAATTTTAAATTATGTTTGGACACGTTCAACCCAGTTGAACCAATTAAAATACCTACACTGACTTTAAATTTGGTATGGTAATCAATACGCTATTTAAAAATAATTTTTTAATAAAATAAAGAGAAGAAAAAACAGTAAAGTGGGATAATTACTGCTCCATTCACCATTCTCTACTTCCTTCATTAAGAAAAAATCATAGCTTTGATTAAAAAAAATCATAAATCAGATCACAGTTGAAGCAACCGGCGATGGGTCGAATGTTTTTAAGTTTATTGAAAGGCATCCCCATCAGCTCAAAATTATTGGAGCGGGAAGGCCATTAAAAAACCCCAAAAGTTGAATCAATTTTATTATTTCTATATAGAACGTCGTCATGTTTTTAACATGCAACTTATTAAGTTTATTAAAACAAGAGAAGTGACAAACAAGAGAGGTGATACAGAACCCGTGTCTTCGACCCTCTAGAAAACCAGTGTTTCCGTCAATATATATATATATATATATATATATATATATATATAGGATAAAATCATCCTGTACTGCAGCATCTTGGCTGTGCTGCAAGTATGATCTTGGCCGTTGGATTAACATCCAACGGCCAAGATCTATAAAAAAAAAAGGGGGGGGGCGCGCGCGCAGCAGCACGTCGGAGGGGGCGAAGGCTGCCCGGCCACGGCGACGGCCGGGGGCGCCGGCGACAGGGGATGGGCGCGGCGCGGCGGGGTGGCGGCGGCGGCCTAGGGGGGCGCGGCGGGGGCCGGGGAAGGCGGGGCAGGGTGGCGGCCGGGGCCGAGGGGGGCGCGGCGGGTGGCGGCCGGGGCGAGAGGCGTCGCGGCGGGGTGGCGGCGGGGGTGGCTGGCGGGGCACGGGGGGGGCGCGGCCAGGTGGCGGGCGGGGGCCAAGGGGGGCGCGGCGGGGTGGCGGGCGGGGGCCGAGGGGGCGGGGGCCGAGGGGGCGGGCAGGGTGGCGGCGGCGAGGGGGGCGCGGCGGGGACGGGCGGCTGTGGTGTCGCCCGGCGGCGGGGCGGCGGGCCGGCCGGGGAAGACCCGGGGCGGCTAGATCTGCCGCCCCGTCGCCTGGTGGATACGTCGCCGCCCCGGCGGGGCGGCGACGGGCGGGGCAGGGGTGGCGTCACGTCGACCGGGGTGGCGGTGACGCGTCGGCGGCGTGCGCGCTGCCGGAAAATTTTTTTTTTTTTGATGAGGGGGCATATTTCAGCCGTTGGATTTGATCCAACGGCTGAAACACTGCAGCACAGCCAAGATGGCTGTGCTGCAGTACAACAAATCCTCCCTCATATATATATATATATATATATATATATATTATATATAAGTGCTATAATATACGAGGGGTAGGAAAAGTTTTTGTCCCAAAATTTTTTTGGGCCGTTTCGATTATAAGGATAACCCAAATCTATTAGTTTTAAAGAAAAAATTAAAATTTGATCTAGATCATCTAATTATAAAGATGTCCCAAATCATTGAGTCCTACCGTAATGGTCATCTGCCCACTAGGAGGAGGTGGCCAACGCCATCGCCCCTGCTCCCCCTTCCCACTCTAACTCTTCCATTGTCAATGATGACAATGTCGCTAACAACACTTAGCATCTGTGCGGCAAGGTTGGGCAACAACAACGGGATCGGCTGTAGGGAAGGAGGGCATCCACAGGTGGAGGAGGGGGGCATCCCCAACCAGGGGAGAGAGTTGTCGCGGAGGCAGACTGGGAAGAGGCGGGCAGAGGGGAGGGGTAAGGGTGGGTGTGGATGATAAAAATGGCCCTATTAGATCTTGGCACACATAAAAAAATTTTCGATATATATATATAATATTTTTTTCTAATTAATTTCATAAAGTGATTATATTTATAGAATATTTTTAGTTTTCAGCATGATGTGACATACAACCCACTCCATCACTCCAACTTAAACGGCGCAACGTTAAGGGTGATCAATGGTCAACTATATTTTTTGTAGTTGGGATTAGAATAATTAAGATCTCTGTTGCGGAGCCTAGTATGAGCGAAGCAATATTTAAGGGATGCATAGAATTACTACTCCCACAACTCACAAGCGATTATTGCTGTTTTGGTTGTTGGGCAACTTCTTCAACCCGTTTCTGAAAAACAAATGTTGGTTTTTTTCTGAAAAAAAAAGAAAAATTTTGCGCCCGCTCGGGAGCGACGCCGATGGAGACGCCATGCGTCTCCACCGTCGATTCCAGGGATGATCGACGGTGGAGACGCTCGGCGTCTCCATCGGCGTCGCTCCCGGGCGGACCCAAAACCCACTCAAAAAAACCGAAACATGAAAGATCATGAGAAAACAGATTTCAGGAGGTTTCTTGTTGGGCGTCAACTGGTTGTTAACTTATCGTGTATTGTTCGGTTTTGGGGTTAGAACGAGCACTAAACTGCTTGAAATTTGTGTTGCATAGCTCCAACAGATACACCGGCGCAATGAACAAGAAATTTCTTATTGCATTCTAACTTGTAGCATGCATGGGCAATGCACGCAAAACGAATTCCTATGTAAGTTCTTTTTTCGGCAACGGTAGAAGTTATTTTAGTGGGCATGCTACTAGTAAACTATTCACTTGACTTGACTGCTTCATGGGCGTGACAGAAATCTGTAGCATATTTTTTATGTAGTCTCTTCTCCAACTTAATCTGTGCTCACGGCAGGTTGCCGACCTTGTCCTTCCCCAAACGCGAAACCAAACAGACGACGAACGAATTAAATAAGGAGAGACGCAGCTCGAAAGGGAAGGGCGGCAAACAAGAACATATTATAGGTTAAAATAAAAATTATTGTTTGCACATGCCGGTGGTCCAGACTCCGGCCAGTTCCACTGTAACCTTATGCATAAAATAAAATATAAAAACACAAAATATTTAACAGCTGAGCGACTTTTTTTTTAATATATATACGAAGATATAAGGCAATTATTCTTATTAATTTTTGAATGAAGGTACAAAATCTTAATACTATACTTGCTGCCCAGCAAGACAGACCAAGAAAGCCCTCTTATTTAGGAAGAGGATGGTAAGTGTGATCTGAACAAGAGGCATTCAAAGTGATAAATTTGGGTACAGTGTAGGGATGGTGGAAAAGAAATAAATGAAGTGATGGGAGGTGGGTGGAAGGGACAGAACACTGAGTCAGAAGTTTGACCGTTGAGTGGATCGGTCGAGGGAGTACCCGTGAATCCCTCTGCCTGAATTTGTTGCAATTAGGTGCGCCCGTGTCGGATACCGGCAAACTCAATTTAACCAAATCGAAACAGTTGGGTTTGGTATTCTTACAATTAGGCTTTGGCTTTAAGGATATTTGGTACTTGTTTTGTAATTGATGGGTTTGGGTTTTTATATCGGGTATACATATCCGATTTCAATAATATATATTTTTTTTATAAAAAATATATTTAATATAATTTAAACTTTATTATAAAGATTCACGTGTTTATACGTAAATTAATATATTTTAAACTTTTTTGTATTAACCAATTTAGCCCCTTATCTTTTTAGATAATTGTTTCTAATTTAATTTTATATAGTGTCATTTAATTTAAATTTTATAACATAATCAAGTTTTAAATGATCAAGTTTGGATTTGCTAAATAGGTTCCCGTTAAATTTAAGTTTGGGTAGTAAAAATTTTAATAAAAAATGGTCGGTTTAGTACGATAGGCACCTCTGATTATAATGCCAATGCTAACTACTCCCTCTTTTTTCATATCTTCCACCCCTCTCACTCCTTCCCCATCGTTCAACCCAAGTTAGTCCCTTGTTGTTATCGGTGACGAGCAATTGGTTGGTTTGAAACAAATGTAACAAAATTATGAAACGGATTTTTAACCCAAGTTAGTTCCTTATTTTTATTAGCAAAGAGCAATTGGTTGGTTTAAAATAAATGTAATATAATTATGAAACGGCTTTTCAGTGGTTGGATTTCATGACCAAACCAAAATTAAACTTTAGTCAAAATCGAACCAAAATTAACTGAAAATTCTTGGTTTGGTAACCAAATTAAATGATAATTTATAAAAAATAGATGTATTTAATTATTTAATCAAAATTATATCATTATTTAAGTGAAGATCATTATTAAATAAGTCATTTAAAATCTATATGTCATATTCAATAAATAGAAATTTATTATAAAACTATTATAATTTTATGATAATTAATATAAAATATAGTTTTTATAATTTTTTTAAAAAATTTCGTCTATTTTTATTTGATTCTAAACCGAAATAGCCATGTATCACTCAATTTGGCTATTATCCAACCGTAAACCGAACCAAAGTAGCTCGAGTTTTTTCGGTTTGAATTCGGTCGGTTTTGATATTACCCGAATCACCCACACCGTCACTCCTAGTTTTCACCTGAAGTATGCTCACCGGTCACCCCATGTTTTTTACCCAAAATCACTTATGATTTTCACTGACCAATGCTCGGCTTCCCCTCTCTCATGGAGGTAAATAATAATAATAAATTATAATAGCGACAAAAACAATAATAATATTAATTTTATTACATTAATAATGTGTTGTAAAATTTTTATTGTCAATAGATATAAGCAGTTAGCATCCATTAAAATTTATTAATGGCAGTTTTGAAATTTAAGTAATTAATCAATAGTATTATCTATGTATTTTCACTTGTTTATTGGGCCTTAACCATCAATATTAAGTCCTTAGGTTTAGGGATTAGGGATGAATAAATAGGATGTTCAGTTCAATTTGATTGAACTACGTTTCAATTTGAGTCATATTATATTTCCCCCCATTTTTTCTTAATATATACCTAATAAGTTTATAGAGGATGGGTGCAGTGGTGGTCCAACTTACCCATTTCATATCCTTTAATTTAATGGGCAGAAAATGAGTGGATTTACAAGCAAAATAATTAACACGAGAGCTGGATTTATTTGTTGTTTATACTTCTATACCAGCTATTGCAAACACTAGGCATTCTCAATAATTAATCCTCTTACCCTCCTATATTTGTCGCACAAACTTTTGAATGAACAAATTTTTACACTTTTTAAGGCCATTAATTTTAGGACACTTCTAAGACCCAAAATTAATTAGATTTCTTTATTTCACCACCAACCTAACTTAAACCAACCTCTTCATTTACTCATTGATTGGCCGTCTCCAATTATACCAAGTTAGTAGTAATCAGGGTTGGTTCAGTCTCAGGATTAAGTTAAGGTCAAAATTCTACTAAAAGACCCTACCACTGTCTTGTTCCCAGCATTATAAATTTTATATATTTAAGAGAAAAAACATGAAAATTACCTATATTACGAGAGAAAATATTTTTGACAAAAGAAAAGAATATTTCGGTTATTCATGATAAAAAATCATACAAAATTTAACAATTTTGTCCCTCAATATAACTATATATGTCTATAGGTCGTATTCATTCATCAATACATTTTTTAATAGTAATAATTAATTGATATACCAATAAAGATAAATAACTACAAGTAAAATGAGTAATAAGATCTATCAAATTTTATCAATGAAAATGTAAATTTCTACAGAAACAAGTAAATGTACTGAAACCAAAATTTGTACGCAAACATATAAATGTAAATAAAATTATCAAATTTATTTGATTCTCTTTTAATGAATAATAATAATTGTTTATAAAACCTTATAACTAGTATAAAGATCACGTCGAATTAATTTTAACCAAATCAATAACGCATTAAATATTTTTGTGATAATTTTTTTATATCAAGAATAAGTAGATATTTTTATACATACTTCTTTAGTTTAGTTGTCTTGTAAGAATTTTTGGCAGATTTAGTAATAAGATTATTCTCGACATCGACATGAACACAGATTTTTACCGAATTTACAAAGTGGTATAAAGAAAAAGTATTAAAATAAAAATGAAGAAGATAACATACAAAGTGAGTGGTGACGTTGACAAATGGTACTCAGGTAACAGAGGGGCCGTGAGAGGTGAGAGATAAAAGCTGAGGTGAAGACATGGAGAGGATGGTATTGTTGCAGCAGGGAGGGGTCAGCCAGGTTTGACCGTGCCATTCACGGCAGCCTTGACTGGTGTAGGAGGCGGACAACGTAAGCGACGTTCCTCTCTTCTTTCTCTCGTTTCTTATCTTTTGAGGCCACCATTGTCATTATTGATTAAATTGTCTCCCCTCCCTAAATACATACATATACACACACATGCACATGTACATGTGGTGGAGATATACCTATACCCTTACACTAGTCTTATATATAACACCACCTCATGCTCCTCATCGCCCACTCCCTTCCTTACAGCTAGACACCCAAACCTTGGTAGAGATGCGGACGAGAGGGGGATGCAGCTACGGATCCCAGGCGATGGATTGCAGGAAGCGGCGGAGGAAGGATGTGCGGTGTTGTGACGTTGTGAGCAGAGGAGGAGGAGAAGGTGGTGCGAGCTCGGAGGATGGGAGTGGTGGGAGGAGGAAGAGATGTCGGGTTGGTGAGGATTTGGAGGTGCCGTCGACGTCTGATTCTGGGTTCGAGAACTTGCCCGACGATCTGGTCGTTACCATCTTAGCCAGGGTCAGCTCCTCCGCCACCTCCCCGTCCGAATTCCTCTGTGTTTTCATCACGTAAGCCGCCGGCTCAACCCGAAAACAGAATTTTTATGTTTTGAAAATGGAAACAAAGAAAAAAAGAAAGCACAAATCTTTTCTTCTTAGAATGCAATGATTTTGAAAATGGATCTTTTCGATATGCTTGTTTCAGATGCAAGAGGTTCAACAAACTGGGCTTGCATCCCTTGGTTTTGTCCAAGGCGTCGGCAAAGGCGATTGCCGTGAAGACCAAGAGCTGGTCCGACTCCGCCCACCGATTCCTCAAGCTCTGTGCCGACGCCGGCAATGCCGAAGCCTGCTACACCCTCGGCATGGTCGGTATCAACTTCTTCTTGTACCTTTTCAATCAGTGGTTGTGCTTTGTGATACAAAAGATCGAAAATGTTTATGTTGTTTTGATGGGAACTTGCAGATCCGGTTCTACTGCTTGCAGAGCAGGGGGAGCGGCGCGTCGCTCATGGCTCGGGCGGCGATAGCCTCCCACGCGCCGGCGCTCTACTCCCTGGCTGTGATACAGTTCAACGGCTCCGGCGGGTCGAAGACGGACAAGGACCTGCGGGCGGGGGTGGCCCTGTGCGCCAGGGCGGCCTTCCTCGGCCACGTCGACGCCCTCCGTGAGCTCGGCCACTGCCTCCAGGACGGCTACGGCGTGCGACAGAACATCGCCGAGGGCCGCCGCTTCCTCGTCCAAGCCAACGCCCTCGAGCTCGCCGCCTCCTCCATCCCTCCCCTGGCCTGGCGCCTCCGACACGGATCCGGCGCCGCCAGCGCGGGCTGCCCGCTGCTGAGCGATTTCGGGTGCAGCGTGCCCAAGGTGGAGTCGCACCCTGCGAGCAGCTTCTTGTCGGAGTGGTTCGCAGAGAGGAACGCGTCGGCGGGGCCGGGGCTGCGGCTGTGCTCGCACGGCGGGTGCGGGCGGCCGGAGACGCGGCGGCACGAGTTCCGGCGATGCTCGGTGTGCGGGGCGGTTAACTACTGCTCCCGGGCGTGCCAGGCGCTGGACTGGAAGGCGCGGCACAAGGCGGAGTGCACGCCGCTGGAGCATTGGATGGAGGAGGAGGACGAGATGGGCGAGGACGGCGACGACGGTGCCGGCGAGGAAGAGATGGTGGTGGACGAGGTGGGGAAGGTGGATGACGTTGGGGTCTCTCAGCAACGGTGACCACCGAGTTTCTTCAGATTTATGTTTTTTTCTGAAAATTCTGCGTAAAAAAGATTTTATGTTTTTCGTTTTTTGTTTTGACGAAATTTGTGAATATCGACTATGCGATCATTTTGTTTATTTATTATCGAATGCAAATGAGGAAACTCTTGGGTTTCTTATCAGGATTTACGATCGAAAATTTTGTTTTTTATTGTTAAAATTGGTTGAATGGGATATCTTGAATTTAATCTCACCTTTAATGTGACTGGTCGGTTCAATCAAGCACTCTTAAATAGATGTCGTACGACTAATTATTATCCACTCCAAAGATGACTTAGGTTATTGGGTCGTTAAATTGATCTTTGCGTTGTGGTTGTCCCATGTCCTGGTATACAATTGTAAAAGATATATTGGGTTTTTAACAAAAAAATATTTTAGACGCCAGAGTAATAGTTTCTTATAGATAATATTTTTTCCAGACTTATAGATAAAGCTAGTTTAGTGTGAGTGCATTTGAGAAGGCCCAAGCCTGTTATTATTTAAATAGCACATGTTTTAGGTTTTTTAATTATATTTTTATCATATATTTTTATATTTATTTTTGCATTTTGACAGACTAGGTCTCTTACTTGTACTTGTCTTCTTCTTTTATTAATAACTTCTCGGTATTTGTAGCTGATAAAGTTTGACGGATATTATTTTTGTGTTAATTTATATGTCACTTATGGTAATATATATATTTACTTCAATGATTTTGCAGCTCGCATTACAGAAATTGGTAACATGCTAGTATTTAACCGTTATTAACTCCTAATTACTCTTATGAGATTCATCATAAGATAGTTCTTTCCTTTTTTTCCGGTAAGAATAATTTTTCTTCAAAGATAAAACATTTTTGCGCGATAGTTTTTAAAATAAAAGTACCCACACGCGGTACATGGGAGCAACTCTGCTTCGGGGGAAAAAATTAGAAATGATAAGAGAACTTTTTTTTGGAAGGGAATTGAATTTCTCCCGTAACAGCCTTTGTATATGTTAGAGTTTTTTTCTTGAATCTGAGTTAACACATAATTTACTGAGCCTTTAAAGTAAGAATTTGCCTTCAGTTGATCTTTCGAAGCTTAGTTCTTGAAAAAAGGAAAATCTATCTGAACCAATATTGGTCATGCCCAAAGTCTTGAAAGGGCTTATCACGGGGAACTTGGAACACTGATGCTCATATTTTGTTTGTGGGAGCTTTAGCTTCGGTCTAAATTGAACTTACATAAATGGGTACCCGACAAGATCTCAACTTAAAAAGAAAAAAATCCTACCCACAAATGCGTGGGAATTATCAAATTACTAGTCGCTAACTAAGGACAATTTGAGTTATACCAGTGGAAACAAGCAATTCATATTCCCTGGCTAGAATGCGTACACTAAGGTTGGGCTGCTAGTGGAGGTTGGAAATTTACGTAATAAATCTTACAAAGAAAACTGATGCATATGCGTAGTACTGAAGTGACATTAGGGTCGTGATTTGTACGACCTAGACGAGTTCTGTCAGAAACTTTTAAATAACTGATTTCAAAGATTTCAATTTTTCTATTTTATTATGTTCCAATTTTCTTTTTTCCCCTTTTTACCAATCATGGGTCAATTTATTCAAGAACTAAAAAGGTTTTCATTTTTTGTATGATTTTGACAACAAATGCAAAGATCAAATGGAGGCGATGAATTTATCTCAAGTAGGCGTCATTAGAATCTTCTTCTTCCTCGGGCATTCTTAAACGAGCTAAGCAAAAAAATATTTCTAGATTAGACAAGAGCAGAAATTACGTAGCTTTCTAATTAATTTTTCGATCAAGTCGTTTAATGTCAAGTTTTAAATTTTATTTTCATTTTATATTTATTAAATAATCTAACGATTTTTTCACTACAAATTCACAGATCTTTTTCACAAAATACCAAATATTTTATGTATACAATGATTATATTTTCTTGCTTTTAAAATTTTCTCTATCAATTTATATAAAAATTAAAATTAATGTCCATAAAAGATATATTTAAATAAATAAATATTATATTATTATTAAAAATTAAAAAATATAAGGTTGAAATACCTTAAATTTAATAATGAACTTTAAAATTGTAATTATAGTTATTAATTTATATTTACTCTTTATTATTAATAAAAAGGGAATTTAATAATAGTATGCGATTATTAATAAGAATCTTAATTAAACAAAATTTAATAAAAAATAATAATTAATATCTCATATGGTAAAGGTCATGAATTTAAACCTGACTATTTTTTAAAAAAATTTTTATTAAAAATTAGCAATAAAATTACCACTTATCAGTAGAGGGTATGTTTGAATTAATTAATTTTAATTTTTAATTTCTTATGAATAATATTAAGTCTATTTAACTTTAAAAAATTATAATAAAAAATTAAATTATTATAATTTATCTTTTATTTAATTAGAATATATGCTTAAAATTAATTACTCTATATTTAAAAAACTAAATTATTATAATTTATCTTATTATTTTACAAAAATAAATTATTTATAAAATTAAAATTTATATGTAATATCTTCTCAAGTTTTAATATAAAATATATTAATCAAATTAGATTATATAAATACCCGAAATTTTATCACATTCCGTTGTGTTCCATACCGGGCGCCCATACGTTGACAGAAACAAAGTTGTCATTTTGTTATCAGCATTCGTACAAAAAGAAAAGAAAAAGTGGTAGAACGAGAATCAATTCCGACTTGCCACAAAGAGGGCCAGCGAAGAGACAACTCTGGGGGAAGGGGAATCCGAGGGGCCGGAGTAGAGTAGAGAGAGAAAAAAGAGAATCGAAGTAATAAGTAAATAAATAAGAGGGAGAGAGAGCGTGTCTGGATGGTCAAAAAGGGTGGGTGAAGGGAGGAGGTTTGACCTGTCGGGCGTGATGGCAAAAGTAGGTGGCGGAGTGGGGCACTCCTTCGCCCTTTCTCTTCCTTCAGTGCGCCTTACTGTCTCCCTTGACCCATAGATAACATGGCCTTTGTTTTTCTTTCTCTTTATATTTTTTAAAAAAGAAAAAATCAAATGAGATGATAGCCTTGTTTCTTGAGGAGGAACCATTGTACCAGCCAGCTTGTTATAAAATTCGGCTTGATAGATTTAATGTGGTATTATATCAAATGGTTCAGCCTTGTATAAGCGCTACTCGAAATTAAGATGCATTATGAGAATGGAGGAGTAGCCATTGTACATCTAAAAAAGTTCAAATTTGCTAGCAAAATTTAGAAATCGAGGGATAGGAACAAATTCGGATATTCGGTATTTGTAAATTCAATTCTTATTTAATCTGTTTATGTTCGACTTTAATTTGTTTTGGGTTAGATTTATGTTTGAATTTTTAAATATATAATATTTTTGAAAACATGTGGATCATATATAAATTTAGGGTAATCTAATATGTTGAATAGATGAAAACTTTATAGATTTATATATTTAAATATTTAAAAAAATTATTTTTATATTAAAATTTATATTATTTTAATCAATTGGGTTGGATATTGGATGTAAGTTTGACCGACTCGAATCAAATACTATTCATGATAAATAAAATAGATGAAATATTTATATCATAGTTTTAAATGTCCTATCATACCATCCGATTGTACTATGCTTATCATGTACCTCATTTGAATCTAGTCCGGTTTAAACTTTTGTACAATTTTAATTAGTAATAAGATTCTTAGTATGAAAGTTTCAAAAATATCTATTTTTTACGTAAAATTTTAATTTTTTAATCAGTATTTAATAAAATATTGATGACAAAATATTTTTTTATATTTAATAAAATATTTTATTTATAATTTTAGAATATATTTCAACCCGGTTTGACTTGGTTAAAACAAATATGCCCTTTACCAACTTAAAATCCACTATGGTCATAGGTTAGATTTTTTAAGCTATCCTTAATATTATAATTAAATTTGAGTTTGGATACTCGAATTTAGATTGGATGTAGATATGCTCTGATCCAAACCATCCTTATCGAGAGAGAAGAGTTTTCGTAGATACGACACTATAAATTAATTTTGATTAATATTGGTTATGGGAATTTAAAATAATTAAAAAGTTAAAAACAAAGCTTTGCATTTTGAACTATAGAAAACATTTTATTCAGTTCGGCAAGAAGTTTTCAAATAAGCCTTACAAGGAACTCTCTGATATATATTGACCTTAAATCTAATATAATTTGGGTCCTTAATCTAAAATTTCGAGGGCAAAATTTTTACAAGGAGGAAAGGTTGTAAAACTCGCGACACGAGTCAGTATTTTATAGTTTGAACCGGTTGGTTTAATCTTTATTTTGAGTCGAATCAATTTCAAAATACGTGTACTGAGTTAAGGCTGGTCGTGTGTTATGAACCACGAGGGTCATGTGTACCAAATTATATAATGATAACGTTAGTAAGACAACATCAGAATGAGTTATCAAAATATGTGAGAGTACGCTCAAATTTTTATTATTTTAGTATTAGACCGTATAATTATTTTTAGGCCAAATAACGTATTAGGATGTGTTATAGGGCAATTTAGTTGGGTTAATAGTTATAGAGCATGTCATTGTGATGTTGTGATGTGTATTATATTTTATGGGATTTTTCCCTATTTATTTTTGGATTTTTTAGGATTTATTACGAGTAGTTATTATTTTTAACTTGAGCCGAACTGAGTCAAGTTTTATTTATGATATCATTACCGAACCATTTCTTCCCTGCGACATTTCTCTTCTTCCCCCAAACCCTCGACGCTGCCCCTCTACTTGTCGCCACTGTCGCCCCGTCGCCAATCGACGCCACTAAGCTGAATAGTTATTATTTTTAACTTGAGTCGAACTCGAGTCAAGTTTTATTTACCATATCACTACCATACCATTTTTTCCCTACAATATTTCTCTTCTTTCCCCAAACCCTCGACGCCGCCCCTCTGCTTGCCGCCACTACCGCATCAATGCTGCCCTACCGCACCGTCGCCGTGCCACCTCAAGCGCCCCCGGTCGTCGCCTGGCCTCCACGATGCAATGGAGCGTGTCCTCGTCACCCCCCATTGATCGTCCCTATTTTGCCCTTTTCTGGGGAACCACCGCTTCCGCCAACTGTATCGATGTCGTAGGTAGGGCAACTAAACGAGCAAGTGAGCCGAGTTCAACTTGTGTTCGAACTTGACTCGAGATCGAACGAATTTTGAACATATATGCTCGAAATCGACTCAAACATTTTTTATGTTGTTATTAGAGCTCAACTCGTGTTCGAATACATTAAACTGTTTAATTTTCACGAGCTCGAAACCCAACTCATTTTTGAGCTTGAAACTAGACCCAGGCCCACACTCAATTAGGATCGGGCCCAGGCCCAATTACACTCTCAATTAGGGCGTATGACCTTCAAATCATGAGGATAACACTTTCCCAATTGAGCTATCCTTGTGTTGATGTTATTTTGTTATTTTATTATATATAAATAAATATAACTAGGTATAATTAAACTTATTAATATATATATATATATATATTATCTTAGCTGGGGTAGATAATATTTCTATCTCAAACTTTAATTTAGATCATTTGATTACAAAGATGACCCAAATTTAATAAAAAAAATAGAAAAAAACACCCTCACCACCACCCTCCTTTAGTACGTAGTCATAGTCAATAATAATATTTATTTATCATTTTAAATTTATTTTGAATATACAAATGATATTATGTATATTATTATGTTATATTATCGAGTCAAGTTTGAGTCAAGCTACGAGTCGATTTCAAGTCGAGTTCAAGTTATACCCAAGTCGACTCGAGTCAAACACTACCTTACTCAAGCTTGACTCGTACGATTCGAGTTTGAGCTCTAGCATTTAAATATCGAGTTTCGAGTTGAGTTGAACCAAGCTAAACGCCAAATGCTCACAAGCTGGCTTGCTCAATTATCAACCCTAGTCATAGGCACATAGGGTTCACCAAGCTGGTGCCAATGATATCCCATACCACCACTATCCAGCCAGTAGACGCTGCTGGCGACTGCCACTAGAAACCGTCGGAAAGCTGCTAGAAAACCACCGAAACCCGCCGGAACTATATTAAAAACCGGATTCGCTAGAATTGGCTGGATCTTCTGCCGAACTCATTCATTTAAACCCGATCGAACTTCGAGCATCACCGAGTGCCGAATTTGATCTCCGAGACATGTGACGAAACCCTAGCCGTCCCCTATTGCTGACAACGAGAGGTATAATTACCTTCTATTTAATTATTTAAAATTGATAATTATTAGAACATCATACTAGGATTGATTAATTATTGTGATAAATGTCTGATTGTGAATGAAGTGATGATTTGCATGATTTGATTGATAGTGAATGAATGTTTGTGATCTAATTAGGTAAATTAAATTTGAGCATGCTAGCTGACTGCAACGTAACTTTAAAAATATAATAAAATTAGTATGAATAGGATGAGTTAGAAGTATTCCTACACTTATGATTGTTGATTATCGATAGATAATGATTGCATTGTAAGTGTGATGTTCATGATGAGTTTGATGCATCATTCAGTTAGCAGCCGTTAGCTTCTAGATTTGAAGTGTAAGTACGGAGTAGGAGCTTGTTACGTAGGCACGATGTTCGAATAATTTCAATATCATGCAAGTATACACGGTCGAAACAAGTAATATAATAATAAATTTGAGTATCGTTCCCACAGAGAGATGAATTTCCTTAAATTAATTAAAGAAAATAAAATTAAGAGCAAAAAATAAATTGACTTAACTAAATCTAAATAATAACTTTAAATAAAAGAAGAAGTTAAAATGATAAAACTCATTCTAGAGTCAAATTTCCCTTAACATCAATTTAATCTTCATTAAATCTTCTTTTATCTTTTATTCCCTCGGATTGTCGATCTAGGATAATTATATGACACGGTGGCTCCCGCTCCTACATGCTTCTATTATTTTACCTCAATTTCTACCTCCAAGTGATAATTGATTAATCAACAAAATAATGCAATAAGATTTACCTTACAATCGCATACGGTGTTGTGTATCTCCCGACCACAACGACAAACAAGTCAAAAGACTCGTCATATGATGAATTATCAATGACTAATCTAATTAATTTCTCCCGAAATCTAATTAGACTTCATGATTTAAGATATAGGCGATCAATCTATTCTTAGTATTTAAAACATGATAATTCAAACAATCCGATTGAATAAAAGAGTAAGAGGTTAAAATGAATTCAATTAAATCATATTAAGTTCAATTCTTCTCTAGAACGAAATAAAATATTACTCCATAATAAAAATAGAAAATAATATAAAGAAGAAACTACTTTTTATTATGAAAAGAAAAGAATTCAAAAACTAAAACTATTTCTTTCACTACACTCCGAAGCCAAGAGATGAGATATGATATCCAACAACAAATGGCCACCCCTTTATATAGAAGTGGAGATACAAGAATTTGAAGAGATGTTCACAAATCGACGTAGTCTAATTAATTTTGATTTCCCTTCAAGTTTCCAACTCCTCGACTCCATTTAACACCATAAATTGTAGCCATTGGGTGGCCATGACTTTTCAATTCCAAAGCTTAATTTATTTATCTTTTTCTGCATTGAAACACCAAAATTAAGCATATATAATAAAATATTAATTAACTAAAAAATAAAGTAAAAAATCACTTAATTAATAATATTTATACCTGGGAAGTACAAAATTACATTAAAAACATGGGTAAATACTATATACTTTAAACACTTAACACGCCGCAACCACGATTGGAGCTTCTGCCAGGTCTGTTTAGGACTCGTCCCTATTTTATGCTTTATTCTATTGTATATTAGTTTTATTTTTTGCAAGACAGGTTGAGTGGTATTTTTTCAGATCTCACTTAAGGGTCATCTAATCGATCAATTTTTGGATTAATAACCCTCGAAGATAAGACCCCTCCAGTTTGATTTCAAAAATAAGATTTACTGCATTCGCCTTCGGACATATTATATGAATCCCTTCGTGGACCTATATGTAATTTTCTTGAGTTTTCAATGAGACAAGAGAAGGGAAAATCGAATTGCTCGTGCCATAAACGGGTGCACGCGCCCCAGTCAAAGCGGGCTCTAGATTAGTGAGCTTTTCCAATCCGAGGGATCCTGACAACTCCCGTTTCAAGTTCCTCACACCCGGAGAAAAATGAAGAATTATGGCTACTATTTAGTACAGCGCATGTCCGGTTTTGTGGTTCAAAGGGTGCTAAAGGTGATTGCCTCAAAGTACTTGGCTTTCGTGCTCAAAGCCAAGAGAATTATGGAGGAAAGGAGATGGCTTAGGATATACTGGTAGTCCAAGGGACCAGGAAAATGAGAAAAATGTCGAGAGAGGCATCAGGCCAGTCAGTTAGGGACGCTATCGGATCTGCAGCCTGATGGCTCCTCAGTAGATGCCCTCAGGAGTGTTCATGAGAAGTATATAAAGTTTCCTTCAAAATGAGACTGCTCTCATTTGCGAGTTTGTTATATAGTTATATTTTTGGATCAGTAACATTCGTTACTGATGCTTTTCTTTATATATATATAGGTGAGGATTAAATATTGGATATGCTAGCTTGGACGGAGGAGCAGTGCCTATCTTGCGCACACACAAGCACGCACGCAGACCGAATGTTTGTTTTGACTGTTTTAACTGTTTTGTTATGTTATTATGAAAAAAATGAAATACTTATGGTGGAGATTTTGGTATATAGAAATGCATAATGATAACAAGTTCTGAAATATATATGTTAGTGTAAATATTGCATGATAAAGGTGAAGATGAACAAATGAGTAGGTGGGTCGAGACTTAAAAGGTAGGATATTTTGATGTGGCCAAATTAAATGTTTACGTGACAAATATTGTGTAATAGATGTTGATGGTTTTATATGTTTATACATGATGATTTGATAAGGTGGCCCATAATTGTACTTTTAGGGGAGGCTATGTCTGTTTTATTACTGGAATTCTTATTGATTTTATCGTTATTATTTTTTGTATGAATTGATTTTCATGTCATCTATGTAATGTCATGTTAGGATTCCATGCATTCATCCATGGATAGCGATCAATATCTTCCATCTCTAGACGCCGAGAGTAGATATACTCGGGATCTGTGACAGTCTAGTTTGGTTCACGAGCGAGACAAATTTGGGGTGTCACAAGGGACCACCCTGTTAATAACAAACAGTATATATGTATAACAATAAAAATAGAAAACATAGTAAAAACATGATGTTCTTCTCACAACATTTCCATTATCATCATTTTTCCTCCTGACCTGAGTCTGGACATCATTGCTTAGCCTGTTCAGGTTTAGTTACAATTATAATCACACGTAAAACATTTTAGGATTTTCTCACAACAATCTTTCAATAAAACATTCCAGCATTTAATTCACAACTATTCACAACAATACATCACATTACAACTTCCATTCCAATCAGCAGGTATATGTGTGCATAGTATACCACTACTCCTCTATAGTCTCGACAATGCTCAATCATCTAAATTCTCACCTAAATATAAGATACAAAAATGTCACTTACGAGTGTTACTGATCCACAAATAACTAATAATCAAACTGGCACAGGAGAGCTAACTCTCGTGTTAAATGAAATCATTCATATACTTCTTCTTAGAATCTTTCATAAGGGTGCTAATTAGGAGTTGTCAGGCTTAGTTCGACAGTGCCCCATTTTGACTCGTCAGTTGTCTCGGAAAATTTTAAAACTATCCCTTATATAGGAAAATCAATTATCCTCCAGCCCTCTACATCCTCTGTATCACTCCTGACCCTTAGTATAAAGGACGAGTACTCTCTGGTAGGTGCCTTCAGTAGCTTTTGAATTCATAAGTTTAGACATGCACTGCATTGTACTACCCATAATCCTCCACAATTCTCCCGATTTGAAGAACTCAAAGGTGGAGTTGCTAAAATCCCTCGAGAATGGAACGGTAGGTTCACCAATTCAGAGCCTGCTTTAACTGGCACGTGCTCGCTCACGGATCATGTGAGTCGACTTTCCTTTATCTCACCTCTCACTGGAAAACACCGATAAAACTATATGTACATAGGCCTGGGTACAGATTCTAATATAGTAGGCCCGAAAACATCATGATTTAGATCTGAGTTTTCAAAAATAAACTCGAGGGATCTCATCTTTGAGGGTTATTAATCCAAAATTTTGTATGATTAAATGGCCTGTGTGAAGTGGGATACGATAAATCCATCACTCGACACATCCGCTTAGTTGTTAAAATAAATCATGATAGAGTAAAGGAGTCAAACCAGAAGTGAGTCTTAAACAGACCTAGTGGAGCTTCAATCGTGTCCACGCACCTAGGCAGCGAGCTCCTACTTTGTACCTACGTATCAAAACTAAAAGCTAACGTCAACTATGATGCATTTACACATCCTATATAACAATCACATCAATCCATATCAGGATTTTGTAGGTTATGTTGCATTTGATTAACAATTCACACTTAATTTACTTAATTAGTTCCTTAGTATTTTTTAATAGAATTCAAATCACACAAATTTATTGTTATTTACAATCAAATATTTTATCACATCAATCAATCAAATCCTAACATGTGCTAATAATTGTTAATTTTAATTAACTAGGTCGCAGCTAAGTATATCTATCATCATCGGCGATTGGCTACAACTAGGGTTTGTTGTGCGGTTCGAGACTCAAAATCTGCACCCGGAGGTGTTTGATGTTCAATCGGGTTTAGCCGAACAAAGTCGACAAAATCTGGCAAATTTCAGCCAATCTGGTTTTCCAATAGTTTTTTGGTGGTTTTTGGTGGTTTTTCGATAGTTTTCAGCAATTTTTTAGTGGCTTTCAGCAATTTTCTAGCAGGGTGATAGGGGCTGTGGGTTGGCACCAACTCCGCAAACTTGACCCGACTATGGTGATGGTGAGGGTGACAGCGGTGGTGATGATCGCCGCGGTGGCTGTGAGTCGGCCGAGGTTGGTTGTTTGTCCGATCGGCCCAAGTGACGGTGCTCGGGGAGGGGAAAGGCTCCTGGGGTCAAAGGGGTCGACAATGGGGCACGGCGGTGGTGCTGGGGTGCAGCCAACAGCGGATTTGGCATTGAGGCACGAGCGCAGTGTTAGGGCGTCATGGAGTCCAGCAGCGGAGTCAATCAGCGACAGCGCAACAGCTTGAGGAGGCGTCGATAGTGTGAATTGGGGTGGTGACATGGTGAGGAAGGGGAAGTGTCAGGGAGGGTTTGGGTGGCAATTTCGTAGATAAAGGTTGATTTGTTTCCGACTTATGACAAAATAACAACTAACTCATAATAAATTTAAACAAAATAAAAAATATATGGAAAAATACTATAAAATATAATACACTCCGTAATATCAAAATGACATATTGTACAACTAACAGCCCACCACAAACTGCTATATAACGCGTCCTAATACGTTATTCGGCCTTAAACTAATTTTTCGATCAAATATATAAAAAATAATTGTATACTGTCATATACTCTGGTAACTCATTTCTCATCATGTTTTTGACGTTATTTGTATATACTCGGTTACACTTGATCCTCATTGTTCATAATGCAAGGTTGGCCTCGGCTCATCACATGGGTTATGAAACTAACTCAATTTGAACCAACGGTTGAACTGAATGGTTTACTAATATAAAACTCTCCACTCGAGTCAAAGGTTTTACAACCTTCCCTCTTTAGAAAAATTTCATCCTCAAAATTTTACCCATGGAGGTTTCAACCTCATCAATAATCTAATTGCACGAATATCTCTTCTTTGTCTTGTCTTCACGTTTCTATGTAGATTTTTCAACTCCTCGTCGAGTCTATTGCACTCGTACTAAAGGGACTTTTTCCTTTGGAAAACCTTCATTTGGCAATCCACAATCTTGACTACATCTTCTTGATATGTTAGGACTGATTGCAGCTCTATTTGTCCGAAACTAACAACATGAGAGTTGTCTAGATGGTACGTCTTTAGTAGTGACACATGGAAGACATTGTGCATAGCTGATAGATGAGGCAGCAATGCTTGCACGTAAGCCATTGGTCCAATGTGCTTGATCATGCCAAATGGTCCAATATATCACAAACTAAGTTTCCCGCATGTCCCAAATCTCTTGTTTCCCTTAGTCAAAAGACCTTGAAGAGAATGTGATCTCCTAATATGAAATGAACCTCACGTCTACGCTGATCAGGATAACTTTTTTATCTGTCCTGAATTGACCTCATTCTCTTGCTGATCTACATCACTACTTCTAATATTTACTGGATCATTTCTGGCCCAACTACTTTTTGTTCGCTGCCCTATGCCCAACATACTCGGGATCTACATGGTTATAGTCTCTCACTTCCACTCTAGGGTTTCCAATGGCCGTAGTGTTTCTCCTAAATGTATGTGCTCTGCTTTTACTTGTTGGCACACCAAGCATTAGATTAATGTGTTGTACACCTCTCTTTTCATTCCAAGCCATCAATAAGTTCGTCGGACATCGTGATACATCTTCACTCCACCTAGATGCACTACGCATCATGAAGTATGAATGTCGTGAAGAATCATACTTTGAAGTCCCAAATACTCTAGAACATCTGGAACAAATAATTGACCTCTCAATCTGACTAACCCATCTGCATCTCTTGCCAATTCCTTGTGTGTTTCATGTCCCATCCATTGACTAAACTATTTGTCTACCTCTTGTGCAACTCTGATCTGTTTAAGTACACTTGGATGAATAGTCAGTTGTGAGATTATTCCAACCAACTGTCTCTGGCTTGTAGCATACTAAGCCACTGACAATACTGCCAATCCTATGGAGCCTCAAACTGGCTTCCTACTCAGAGCATCTGCTACTACATTTGCTTTACCCTCGTGGTAAACTATATTGATCTCATAGCCTGATAGCAGCCCTAGCCATCTTCTCTACCTACTGTTCAATTCCTTTTGAAAGATATATTTTAGACTCTAGTGATCAGTCAAGGGTCTGAAAGATGATCCATACAAATAATTAGGTTGCTAATTGAGCGAGCCAGCTTGTGAGTATTTAGCATTCGGCTCGGCTTGACTCGACTCGAAACTCGACATTTAAATGCTCGAGCTCGAACTCGACTCGAACTTGAATCTTACGAGCCGAGCTTGAGCAAGGTCATGTTCGACTTGACTCGACTCGGTTATAACTCGAACTCGACTCGTAGCTCATCGATAAAATAATATAATAATATAGTTTTTATATAATATAATATAATATATATATATATACACACACACACACACAATATAATAACAAAGAAGAGAGATAGTTGAGATGGTAAGTATTCACCTTGATGACCTCAAGGTTGTGGGTTCAATTCACATTGACCTCATTTTTTTAAAGTGAGGTACTTTTGACTTTTAATCGAGCTGGTTTCGAGCTCACGAACGAGCTGGATTCGAGCTCGGGAAAATTAAACACGTTTAAGTGGTTCGAGTGATTCGAGCTCGAACACATAAAAGTTATTCGAGTCAAACTCGAGCATGTATGTTCAAAACTCGTTTGATCTCGAGTCGAGTTCGAGTCGAGCTCGAGCATGTATGTTCAAAACTCGAGCTGCAAACACAAGTTGAGCTCGGCTCGGCTCGTTGAGGCATCTGTGTAAACTACAACATCTTCGTGTCCTTTTGGCAATGTGAGGACAGGAGCCGAAGTCAATCTCTCCATCAGCATTCTGAAACACTACTCACATTTATTTGTCCATCTGAATCATTCCTCCTTCCTAGTCAGCCATGTAGGACAGACGGGTATGGACCATCTCTAGTAACTAGCTAGGCCTAGGAAACTTTGAACGCCTGTAGTTGTGTTTGGTTGTTTCCATTGTACTACTCCTTCTATCTGGGCTGGATCTACTGAGATACTTACTATTGAGATGATATGCCCAAGAAAGTTCACCTCCAAGAGCCAAAAGCTGCACTTCAAAACTTCCCATACAATTTGTGCTCTCTCAGTGCTTGCAACACAATCCTTATATGTTGCTTATGCTCTTCCCTGGACGAAGAGTATACCAATATGTCATCTACAAAGACAATCACAAACTAGTCAAAATATGGATTGAACACTTTTTTATCAAATCCATAAATAATGCTAGACCATTGGTCAATCTAAAGGCATGACCAAAACCTCGTAGTTGCCATATATGTTCCTGAACGCAGTCTTTGGGATGTTTTGTACTCTAATCTTCAACAGGTAGTATCCTGATCTCAAATTGATCTTCAAGAAGACGATTGCTGAGCTCAACTGGTAAAATAGATCATCAATGTGAGGAAGAGGGTATTTGTTCTTAACAGTTGCATAGTTTACTATCCTGTAATCAATGCATAAATGCATGTTTCCATCCTTCTTCTTTACAAATAGCAAAGGTGTACCCCAGGTAGACACACTCTGTCTAATGAATCCATGATCCAACAGTGTCTATAACTATTCCTTCAGTTCCTTGAGCTCAAGAGGTATTATCTTGTTTGGAGCTCTAGAAATTGGTGTTGTGTCTAGCATCAACTCAATGGCAAGATCTACTTCACTGTCTGGCGGCAATCCAATAATCTCATTTGGAAATACATCAACAAATACTCTGACCACTGAAATCTACTCACTGTTCAATTTATCCCCTAAACCACTATGCTCAGCCAAAACTAATATTGTCATTATCAGATCACTGCCTTGGTCTAACTGTATCTCTACATTCTGATACGATATTCATCCTTGTTCTCTATCTCTACCTTGACCCTAGAAGAAAAAGTGGCGTCTTTCGTGGTGGAAAATCAATGTCTTTCTTTGGCAATCTATCATGGCTCCTTGCTTGGACATCCATTTTATTTCAAATATCACATCAAATTCTTGTAGCTTGAACAATATCAAATCAGCTACAGGTTGTCGCTGTTGCATCTCAATAGCGACATTACACACACACTCGCCCATAGCTATAACACTACCAGCGGGAGTAGACACTAACAGTGAATGTCCTTACTTTTCTATCTTACATCCAATTTTATTTGTGTGCACGCATGAAATAAATGAGTGTGTGCAGCCAGAATCAAATAGGACTCATACAGGTACAAAGCCTACGAGAAGCATACCTGCCACGACTGTCGTGTCCTCTAGTGCCTTTGCCCCTGTAGCTGCGTAAATCCTCACTAGTTGCTTTGTGACTAACCACATTAGTAACATGTGTTTGTGCCTTCTTTGCACTCACCTCCATGATGATGTTTGCAAATTTGACAGAAAGGTGATATGTTGTCCTAAACCGGGCCATCCATAGCCCTCATGGCAACTGGTGAATCTGTTCGACGTCTATGTTACGCTTCCTACTCTAGATGATATGACCTTGGATGTTGTTGCCTCTGGTCAAAGTCTCAGCGAATCGAGTAGCTATAACTCGCTCTGCCCCACCTGCAGCTCTCACTACATCGTCAAAGATGACAACTTCCTATCTAAGTAGGACATCCAAATCTCATGATGGAGGCCTTGTAAAAGTGCTCTATTCTCCTTCTTTCGATGGGAACCAAATCCAAGGCTCTGAACCTGGTCTCATACTGCACCACTATCATGGGACAATGCTTCAGTGTCTGGAATTCCCTCTCCTTTCTCTTCCTGACATCTAGAGAAAAGTACTTCCCATCAAACTCCTCTCTATCTCTTCCTAGGTGATGTTCTGAGGTTGTCGATGGTCAAATGTCGAATTCTACACTAAATCCCACCAAATTCTAGCTTCATTTTGGAATGCCCTGTAATGATGCGTACCATGTGCTCCATTGGGCATGTCATACCACCAAACACTCTTATAGCTGGTGATATCCACAGGAATGCCTCTTCTGCATCCATATTTCCAAAGAATGGTCGTCCACCATTCTTCACAAACTTTTCATACTACCACACTTCCAAATTCCTGGTCTTAGTTGATCGGTTAGATCCTTCTCCTAGCTCATACTATGATAACTCTGATCATGAACCTACTGGTACACTGTCAAATCTTGCAGCTCTACTTCTACATGCAATTTGCCTACTACCTGCTACTTCGGGTCCACTGACATCTAGGCCCATTCTTGCTTGAAATGAGGCAAATAGAGGAGCCGTTGTTGCAATAGTCCTCTGTTGCAGTGGTGGAGGAGGAGGCTGCGGTGTAGGGCCCATGGAAATGGCTGGCTCTCCTCATGCATTATCATCCACTACTAGTCGCTTCTTAGCTTTGGCTACCGAGGGGCTATCTACCTGTGCTCTCTCCTAAATTCTTATTGGTTTTGTTGCATCTGTATCTAAGTCTCAGCCAATCTGGCAATCACTGCATCTCTGTCTTGTCGACAACTACTACTGCGGTGATTGTCAAGGCAACAACTCTCACTGCATTGACTAACTAAGACTATCACACTCTCCTCTCCTGGTGACATGGTAGTCCTCGATCAACTAGATGTTGTGTCATTGTGACCATGGCTGGGACTCTCCTGGGTGGGCAATAGAGGGGATGGGGCCCTAATCTGCGTCTTGCAAGTCTGTCTCACCATCTTGCTAGTAATCCTTGCTCTAACTTAAATATACTGTAAACAAAAATAATAAGACAGAAATATACCTTTCGGCACAACTCGAAGCAACTTTTGCACACATGTAACCTGTAATACATTACCATCTTAATCAACCAAGGGTTAGCTCTAATACCAAGACTGTCACACCCTATTTCGGTTCACTTGCGAACCAAATTGGACATGATACGGGCAACCGAACCATTCGCTAATCTACTTGATTTGGTTGAGCAGACCCGGATCTAACCTCGGTGTCCTAAGATGATGATGCAAACATACAATACATGGATGAGATGCTTAGGTTCTAACACTGTTATAAATGAATATTATGATATGCACTCATATTCAAAAGAAAATAAACACGTTAAAAGTTCAAAAAATAACTATATTTAAAACAAAATAGACAGGGTCTCCCTTAAAAGTGCAATAGGGACCACCCTGTCAATAACAAACAATATATATGTATAACAATAAAAATAGAAAACATAGCAAAAACATTATGTTCATCTCACGGACAGATCATGGACTCCATTGCTGAGCTTGTTCAGGTCTAGTCACAATTATAATCACATGTAAAACATTTTAGGGTTTTCTCACAACAATCCTACAATTAAATATTCCAATTAATTCACAACTATTCAGAACAGTACATCACACCACAATTTCCATTCCACTCGGCAGGTACATGTGTGCATAGTATATTGCTGTTCCTCCGTAGTCCCGACAACTCTCAATCATCCAGATTCTCACCTACATATATAATACAAAAATGTCACTAACGAGTGTTACTAGTCTAAAAATAACTAATAATCAAGCTGGCACATGAGAGTTGACTTTTCTGTTAAATAAAATCATTCACTAACCTGTGTTACAAGTCCAGAAAGAACTAATAATCAAACACCACTAACGAGTGTGATATATGATACTTAGTGCTAGTGAACTAATATGATTATACATGTATGAGATCCTACATGCATTTTAACTAACCCGCAAATGTGCTCTATTAGGGAATGTATGAAAAATATTATCACTGACCTTTGTTTGAGCTGTATTGTAGGCAATATACTCTGAGGTACACAGGTCTAACTATTTTGTGCATAAATTCTCCAAGCTCTGAAGTCCTAGAACTGAAGGTTAAAATAACTCAATTATACTAAACCATGTTGTTTGTGTAGTTTACAGATCGAAGAAAAAACATAGGTTGGAGGAGCTTCCGTGAATGTTTTGTTCTGAACAAGGGTCCATGTGAAGAGTAGACAATCTCCCACATGAAGAATGTTACAATGTGATGTAAATGTAATGTGAATGTGTGAATCACAATTGTGATGTGTTATGTGTAATGAAATGAAAATTTTGGAATGTTCTGCATTTGTTTTGTAAAATGTGAAATTTATATAGTTTGTGAAAATTTTCCTACATCCTAGTTATCTGGGAGACTTTGCCATGTTTTTCACAAGATTTGAAGTCTGTATTTTAAGTTAGATTCACTTAAGATGTCTCATTTGAATGAGTTCAACCTTAAGAGTTTGTGCATGCATTGTGTATTGATGTGCTTCGTAATGACCCGCCCATTCCAAACCACAAGTCAAGTGTTACTATATGAAACTAAGTGTCTCATAAATTAATTTTCTATTAATTTTCAAATTTTTTTAAAATAAACCCATGACATAAAATTTAATATAACAAATACTCGAAATAATCTAAGCCCTATGAACCAAATCGAAATCCTACTGCCATGCAAACAATCTAGAAGTATAATAACAAATGAGAATAATCAGAAGTCCAATAACAGAATCCTCCAGCTATCCCGACTCTACCCATCCTTCCACAATGCTCACAGCTGTGGAGGCAATTCCATGTCAGTGATAAAAACAATAAGTCATATAATTACAAAAAACAAGTTAATATATTCCACAACATCTGCATTTGAATCTTGTAATGATTATGAGCCTATGCCGAGCTCTTATTATGCTGGAAGGGTGGTCGCCCGTCCAGCTACAATCCCATGTATGCGGACACACGCTACCTGGCCCTTGGCTTGTAGTTACCGATGTTTGTCATTGACTCACCCTCTAGGTATCACAAGTGTATAATGAGTTGTCTTGCACCACTGCACCCTGTCACTCCTTTCGGCACGAGGGCATGTATTTAATCTTTCAAAAATTTTAAGGGTGCTACCCCCATGTCGAACTAAGTCAATTCTTTGATCCTGGTTGTGCTTGACACATGGTGGTCGAATGTGGGCTCAGGCTGACCAAGACTCTCACATAGGAATATATAATTTTAATGGTGGGTGCTAACCCATGTCGAACTGAGCCAATTCTTTGACCTGGGTTGCGCTCAGGGCATGGTGGTTGAATGTGGGCTCAGACCGACCAAGACTTCCAAATAGGAATATATAACATTTCAAGTAATTATACAAACCTAGAATTTTGTTGAGGCCTACAACACACGATCATCATATAAATAAAACTTCTCTAAAGTTTTCCCTTTGTATGTCAAATGTGCTCACAAACTATCCAGAGGATGTTTCATTTAACATCAACAAAATTCTCCTTTATATAGCAGAATAAGTGTAGAATTCAAGAAGTTATTATATTAAATTTTATAGAAAAGAACATAATCATTCATAATTATATCATTTGTGTTATAACGAAATGTCAAAAATTTACTATTAAGTGAATACGAATGAGTTATAATTAATAATTTATGATATTGATTCTTAAAAATTAATTTAATTAAATATTATTTATGGTTCGTTTAAGATTTACAAAACCCTAAATAAAATAACCTAATTATTTTTTTCCAGGGTTTTACATGTTTTGTCTATACATCAAAATCCCTTGTGCCCTTTGTCTTCTGATATCTCAAGTGGTTAGGTCTGGTTTTGTAGTTAGCATTCTATTTTAAATGAGCAAGAACATCAATCGAAGGTTTAATACTTTGATTCAGTTTGGGTTCAAACTGAATCGGGGTGTTACATGTACATACTTTATATTGTCTACATATAAATCAAGTTTGGCACAATGTATTAAAAACTTCTATATAAAAATATTTTTTATATTACTAGCTTGTAAGAAAGTAAGGTATGTTAACCAATTAAAGAGAAATTCAAATTGTCTTAAATATCCTTATCTAAGCTAGGGTGCTTTAGTGCTTTAATTCAATTCACCCACACCTAGAATGGCACCCAGGCAAATATTGCTAACACCGGCAATGTTGGCTATAGGCAACCAGATCCGGCCATCTCATGAATTGGGGCCCCTCGGTGGTCAAATTTAAGCACCACGGGAGTCCGAGTCTGGCCACACTAAAGTAGTTTATAATGACCCAACCTAGCATAAATTGATGGGCTTAATTATTTTTTTAAATTAATTAATCAAAATTAAAAATTATAAGTATAGCCCTATTAATATAGAAAATCCTATTTCAGTATTTATTTGATGTGAGACTAATTAACTATTTTTAAAATCTTACATTTTACACACCTTAAGAAAAAATTATTTCTATGAAAATTTTTTCTATGACACATGAACATAATTTATATCTAGACATACACTTATCATTTTATTTAGTTCAAGAACATAATTTATATCTAGACATACACTTATCATTTTATTTAGTTCAAAGTTGTCTAGACATACCCTTATCATTTTATTCAGCTCAAAGTTGGCTACTGTACTATTTTTAATGACTTAACCTTGTAATGACTCGACCCAGTTACAAATTGATATGCATAATCAATTATTTAAAAGCAATTAAACAAAGTTAAAGATTGTAAATATTTTCGCATAAATATATTAAATCTCTCAACCTATTAAGTGACTAACTATTTAGGATGCCTCGCTAATTAGGGTTGTTGGATTTAGCTATTTCTACGATGAGGTAGGTCAGTTTTAATACATAGGTTTTTTTAAAAAAATCAATTTTAATTAAAGTTAGTTTGGGTCAAGTCTATTTATTTTAAAATAGTTAGATTTGCTTAGTTTTAACTCAATAATTTTATTCAATAATAATATTCCATTTTTCCTCTAGTAATATAAAAAACGAGTTCTTCTTTCTTGGGAAAGTAACAGCTTTAAAAACTTCGACCTGGATTCAGAGTTGTAGAACTTTGACCTGGATTCAGAGTTGTAGAGCTCCAAGGAACTAACCACAGTGCCGTACATGTTGGTGCTCCTTTTGAGTCTTTGATCCCCACTTTGACTGTCCAGCCTCCTCACATGAGAAGTTGGGAGCCGGTTGGAACTGCCGGCTAATTATCGAAAAATATCTACTGTTTTAGTGTTTGTATATTTTCAAGTAAAATTCTAATGGCGCTTTTCAGAGGCATCCATAAATAAAATTCTAATGGTAAATACGAAGTGGAAAGCGTCTATATATTTCATGTTCACGAAGTTATTCACCAATCATTATGAGTTTTTCAGTTTAAAAAAGAATGTTTTTTAAATTATGAGGTGGTTAGAAAATTATGCCTAATCACCAATATATATATATATATATATATATATATATATATTAAAAATAATGAGCCTACCCCTGATATAGTTTTAGATTAAAAATTAAATTGATTTAATTTAAATTATTTTAATTTAAAAATAAAAAATAATCTTAAAAAATATATATTATAATTAACAATCGGCCACCGACCATTGGGAAATTAGGGCGACCAGAGATTCAACCTCCTAGTCAAAGGTGGCCAAATCTGACTACCCTTTGGGCAACTACATCTAGTCGTGGCAAGTTCTTCGGCGTTAGTTAGGCCACCCTCGTTAATTTTTAAAAATTATTAAATTTAATCTTAAAAGTATTTTAGACAACTTATATTTTTCCCCTTTTCTAATTAGGACTAATTTTCTTAAGTATGGCACTATAAAAAATTGTGGGATCAATTTTTAGTAAAAATTTTTATTATTCGTATAATTGTGGGATCAATTTTTACTTTGAACTGCTGCTTTTGGCCATTTTAACTTAAATAAAAATAAAATTAACTTTAAAAAAAATCAAACCAAATAAAATAAATAAAATCCCAAACACAATGATAACCCAACCTATTCCCCCTATCTATTTCTTTCCTACCATCAACTTGGTGACTACAATGCCATGGTGGGGTCTACGACCAAAATCTGCCATGGATTATGACAATGAAAGTGTTTAATTTTACAAGGCAATTGTGATCAAACTTATTTCTTTCTTTTTTCTTTTCTCATGCATTAATTCTTTCTTGTTCTTTTTTTTCCCTTGTTTTTGGCACAAGACAATTGTTTAAATTGTTTAGTATCTCATAAACTTATTCAACCTGTAGAGTTAGTATGTATGTTTAGTACTTATGATAACACTAACAAAGAAAGAGGGTGGAGAGTCTATTCAAAGCAAAATTCCAGTACACAACCTTCCACAAAGAGTATCCTTAAATAACGAGCACCAACAAGGACTTAATCTTTCAATTTACCAAATCTTGTGTTCGTATTTAGCAGAAGCTCTAGTGTTAATTCAAGATGGTTTTTGTAATGACTCATCCTAAATTGTAATTAATGGGTTTAATTCATTATTTTAAAAGTAATTAATATAAATTAAAAGACTTATATTTTATTCTCAGTAACAAGCAAGACTTTACCTCATATATATATATTAAATGTGAAACTAAGTGGAGGTTATCATAATCCATTTACTTTAAAAAATTTTATCATTAAAATTATTACATTTTGCCAATATTTAACCCAAGCCTATGTTTTTCTTTGCCTGTGGTTAATAATCTAACCTTTTTAATTTAACTTACTATCTCATACGAAACTAGGTTGATATGATACCATCTATAACAAACCAGTCGAAAAAGAAAACTAATGAGTCTAAGTCTTCTTTTCAAAAATAATTATCAAAAGTTAAAAATTTATAATTTATTCTCACTAAATAAGTATTAAATGTAGTATTAAATTAATTTTATTACGATTTTTACTCTTGACGCATTGCTTTTTTGTTATAATACATTCATCTAGAGTCTTTATCGTTTTCCATAATTTTATCCATGAAAACTAGTTCATAGTTCATACCATACAAAGATAATTATAGGAAAAAGAAGTCGTAAACGTAGCTTTTAAACTCTTTTCTTACTCTAAAAATTCTCAACTTCACTTCATAGCTTTTCAAGTCAAATTAAAAAAATTAAAATATATTATTTTTTTATCTAATTAAAAAAATAATCTAAAGTAACATCAATCGTATACGTATTAATTTTAAGTGTCAAAAAAACCAATATCTATTATTTGATATTCCTTTTGATTATTAGAACAAAAATTTGATATGAAAGATTTCGACTCGGTTGAGAGTCGACTCTGCTCCATAACCTAGTACACTAAATCTGAATTTTGGATTTTCAAACTATGGTTCTCATTATTTGTCCTTATTTTCGAAGTACCCATGATTATTTGTCAAAAAGACCAATATCTATTATTTGATATTTCCTTTTGATTATTAGAACAAAAATTTGATATGAAAGATTTCGACTCGGTTGAGAGTTGACTCTGCTCCATAACCTAATACACTAAATCTGAATTTTGGATTTTCAAACTATGGTTCTCATTATTTGTCCTTATTTTCGAAGTACCCATGATTCCTGTGCTAGACATTACCTGTGTGATAAAATTATATACATCGTGATTCTCATGGAAGTGCTACAGTTTGGCATATATAAGCGGTAAAAATCTTGTTCAACTTACCTGTGATAAAATTTTACTTAACATATTATCACTTGCACAAAGTTATCATGGAAAAATTGCCTTGCTTATGCAGACTAAATATATCATATAGTATATTAGATGTATATTTTTTCTGGGTTACATTCAGTGAAGTCGAAAACGTTAATTTTCCACGGTAATATTTTACATATATTGGTGTGCAAAGACATGGGCAGCCGTTTATTTATTTTCAGGTAATACCGCTATTGTGTCCGAACCAGTACCGGCGTGTTTGAGTTTTGAATTTTTTCCAATTAGGTTTTACAACATATTATAGGTTGAGTAAAAGGTTAGGGTGCAAATTTACGGTGAAAAAGTTGTAATATACGTGTTTATAAGGTTGCTTACAAGGGTGTGAGTGTGTGTGGTTAGGTACTCGCATGACTTGCACATGGTATAAAAAATTATAATGAATTCAAATAATATTAGACATTTTATATCATTTCATTTAGGAAGGGTCATATGCAATTTTTCGAAAACACAAAATAGTAAGTAAAAGTTGAACCAAGTGGGCTTTCAATCTCCACAAAGGAATCCAATTCCAATTGGTCATTGCACCCTTTTAAGGGTACACTGAAACACTATTTATCCCAACTTTCTAAGTCTCCAAACATTACATCTGGAAAAATCGGTCCTACACATTAAAACATCTCCTGCCCCACCTGCTCTTTACCAAGATCCTTCAACATTGAACAGCAAAGATGTTTCTTGGAAAGCAAAAAAACATAAAAAGTTTTTTAAAAAACAAACAAAAAAGATGCCCATGACATGGTGGGCCCACAAAATGTGTCCTAGAGATTTGTGTTGGTTTAGTCTAGATTTTTTTTTTTGAGCCAAAACAAAAAAAAAGGTTTGTTGCCAACCTCAGACATGGGCCCATGGCTTTGCAATTTAAATCAGGGATTGGCTCCCAATTTCCCAATGTTGTCCACTCTATGTGAAAATCAATGAATCAATGGCTGCCAAAATTATCAAATTTATTTACTTTCACAAATTGCAGAGTTTAACTCACGCATTTTTTTAAAAAAGAAAAAAGAAAATTGAGCTTACTGGCACTATATATTTCCTGTTAGATACTTTTCCTTCACTTATTTTTTTGTTATAGTTTACCTGCACTTATTAATCAACTAACTTCATGATTTGATTCACAATATACACCTTGACCACTAGTTGATTGTGTACATGTTAGTGGAAGTGTATGCTTAGACGGACTTATTATTTCGATTTATATTTTCTAAGACTCAATGATATTTCCTAGCAATGTTTTTAATAAATCATATAAATTTGAGGTAGTTATTTCTATAAAAGATAATAAAATTAAGTGTAACTTCTATAAAGGCCTCTAAATCTCTCAAAATTAGAAAAAACTGCCTAAAAAATATCATTAGCCTTAATTCAATTATACATCACATATTTGGGTTTGCATCATAGCTCATGATAAAAAATCTACCTCCTCTTCGTTGTGGGCTTATTAAAGAAGCCACTGGGCTTGCACTCATGGTCATATATACTGTACCAGATTCAAAGCCAATTATTTTAAAATCTTATGATTTAAAAAACCCAAAAAGGAAGCCTAGCTAAGCTTCTTGGCCCATTGACATGGCAGCTCATCCCAGCCCAGCCCAACCAAATAATTTGTATAATAATAACTAGCAACCTTTCACGCCAGAGAAAATAGTTTACACAGTAATAAAAGGTTTGAAATAATAAAAGGTGTGGGGGAAAACGATTTGGAATTATGCAGGACTCTCATGCCTATGCAGGCAAAATATCAGAAATGCTACTTTAGATATGCATTGCCAACTTAATTTCAGGTAAAGCATTAACTTCAACTTGGTTTGAAGCTATATATATAAAATTTTGTATAATTAGTGATTTTTTTGAATATATCATAACCATAATTTTAAAAATCGTACTTCTCGTCACATTAGATTTTTATCTGGTATAGAATATATTTTGTTCAACTTGGTCAAATCGGGTTCAATTAGATTTTAAAATTATAAATAAAATATTTTATAAAATATTAAAAATATATTTTATTATCAGTATTTTATTAAATACTAACATAATTTTTTTAAAAAAATTAAAATTTGTGAAAATTTTAGACCAAAAGATTAGATATAAATTAAAATGATAAAGATTTAAATTGTACTGCGTTATAAGGTCGTAGTATATGGTACAATTAAGTGGTACGATACTATATTTAAAACTATGATCATAACCATGTGCTTAGTTTTCCAAGTATGATCACTTGAGAAAATATTTGTGACTGACCATATTTTATCAATGTGATAATTCATTGGTCATGAATCAACATTTTTGTTCCTGATCATTTGTAATGTTGCAATGAATATTCAATTAAGGATGGAAATTTCAATATTCAATTACTCTTTATCAACTTCCATTTATTTTTATGAAAAAAATTAGTAAATCTAGTCATACAAGTGAGCACAAATTATTAGTATACCAACATCGGACTCCGTCAAGAGAGATGAAAATAACAAAGAAACCAAGTGAAGTCCACAAGCAAAAGTTTTCAAGTTAATGTCTTTATTAGCAACAATAGGTGTTGGGATTAACCACTTGTATATAGGCTAATAAAAAAGTTTTATTTTTTAAGCTAACTTTTAAAATAATAAAATCCTACAAAATTTGTTTCAAATCCTTTTTAGGGGCCCATAGGGCCCAACAGAGTGATGCAAGATTAACTCAATAATTCTCCTCCTCACACATAATACCATCCGAATCATCTCTCCCTCACATGTGTTAGGTCCACATGTTATAGTAAAATTCTAGGGAACTCCAATTTAGGCCGTCTGACATACTACATCATACCATCTGAATCATGTCCGCCTCACACATGTTATGTCTACATATTATAGTAAAATTTAATGAGATTCCAATTCGGGCAGTGAGGCAAACCGAGCAACACCAAAACCAACCAGGCTCTGATACAACTTATTATGATTAATGAAACACCTAAATTCTCATTTTAACACCTAATTGATCGGGGAAAAACCACAGGGTAAACCGCCAGATCAAATTTACTATATCACAACTTGATACAGAAAAATATCTACAGGAAAACAAACTCCCTCAATACCAATTAATTGCAAGTTTTACACAATTAGTATTAATCACAAATAAAAAGAATAAAAGAAAGATATCACCGATTAAGAACTTAGCGAAATTCCCATTGATGATCTTAAGCAAATCTCAACAAGATCTTAATATTTCTTCAATCCACATAATTTTCTCATTCTCCCCTCGTCGCCCTTTTTCTCCACTTGAAAAGCGTCTATCTTTTCTTTTGTTCTCTCATCTCACAACGCAAAACACATTTTCTAAAGAAACTTTGTTTTTTGCCCAAAATAAGGTTGTCATTTCGTATTTTTATAGAGGAGGGACAACCCAACAAACCTCCCCTTCCCGACTCCATGAAACACTTCTAGCTGGTATTGGAAGTTTCGTCCATGCCTACTTCATTCCTACAATAAACATGTTTCTCCTTTGACATAACTTAAGTCATCATGTGTGAGATATTCCTTGCACAATGAATTTTTGTTAGCTCAAGAAATTTACTTTCCAACACATCTTTTACCCAGTGATATCTCATATCAATGTGTTTGCTCCTTAAATGAAAACTTGAATTCTTACTCAGGTGAATTACACTCTCGATATCACAGACAATGTATCTCTCATATTTAACACCAATTTCATTTAAAAATCTTTTCGTCCATAGCATTTCTTTACAAACTTCTACAGTAGAAATAAATTTGACTTCACTTGTGGATAATATAACACACTTTTACAACCTAGACTGCAAAAACACAGCCTCATTAGGAAAATTAACAACAAACTCAAATGTTGACCTTCTTATTTCCAAGTCACCTACCATGTCTACATTTTTGTAGCCAACCAACAAAAATTTATCACTTTCAAAACAGAAACACATTTTAAATATACGTCTAATGTACCTCCTTATCCATTTAACTGCTTGCCAATGTTCTTTGTTTAGATTTATTAATTATTCCAGTCTTCATCAGTCGCTCTGCCAATTTCTGACTAGTGATAGGTTCATACAAATCCTTCGAATATAGGTGATCAATCATTTTTCCTTTCTAATAGTGCCAGTTACTCGACCCCTTAAAGAGAGACCATCTTAACATGTTTTTCATCGGTCATCTTGTTGAAATATTAATCACAAATGCACTAATTAGGCTCTTCAAAATTTCGTCGAGCACCTAGCAGGCATAAAATATTCACAACCCAAAATTAGCTACAACTAATCAACCGGGCTCTGATACAACTTTTGGGCCCTATAGACCCCCCAAAGGAACTTGAAACAGGTTTCATATGCCTCTCTTATCCAAAAGCTAGTTTAAAGAATAACACTTTCCCATTAGCTTATATACAAGTCACCAACACTATTCGCGACTAATGTGGGATAAACCAAATAATTTTCCCCTCACACATCATACCATCCTAATCATCTCCCCTTCACACATGCTACACCTATATGTTATAAAAAAGTTCAAGGGGACTCCAATTTGGGTTAGCTAACATACCACATCATACCATCTGAATCATCTCCCTCTCATACATGCTAAAGACCAAAAGACTCTAATCCGGGCTGGCTGACATACCATGAGGCAAACCGAGGCAACACCAAAACCAACCAGGCTCTGATACCACTATCGGGCCCTATGGGCCCCAAAAGGGACTTGAAACAGGTTTCACAGGCCTCTCTTAATCCAAAAACTAACTTAAGGATTAAAAGAGGCCTGTGAAACTTGTTTCAAGTCCCTTTGGGGGCCCAATAGTGCTATCAGAGCCTAATTAGTTTTGGTGTTGCCTTGGTTTACCTCATGATATATCAGCCAGGCCGAATTGAAATCTCTTGGAAGTTCACTATAATATGTGGACTAGCATGTGTGAGGGGGAGATGATTCGGATGGTATAATGTGGTATGCCAGCCAGCCCAAATTGGAGTCTCCTAGAACTTCTTTATAACATATAAACCTAGCATATGTGAGGGGGAAATGATTAGGATAGTATGATGTGTGAGAGAATTGTTTGGTTAATCTCACATCAATTGTGAATGGTGTTGGTGACTTGTATATAGGCTAATGGAAAAACCTTATTCCTTAAGTTAGATTTTGGATTAAAAAAGCCTATGAAATCTGTTTCAAGCCCCTTTGGGGGCCCATATGGCCCAAAAGTGGTATCAGAGGTTGCTTGGTTGTAACTAATTTTGGTTTGGGGATATTTTTTGCCCGCTAAGTGTTCGATGAAATTTCTAAGAGCCTAGTTGGTGTGTTTATGATTTATATTTTAATAAGATGGGTGATGAGAAACATGTTAAGATGATATCTCATAAGGGATTGAGTAACTAGCACTATTAGAAAGGAAAAATAATTAATCATCTATATTCCAAGGATTTGTATGAACCTATCAATGGTCATTTTGCTTGCTAGGTGTTTGACAACATTTCTAAGAGCCTAATTGGTGTGTTTTTTATTTATATTTCAACAAGATAGCCGATGAAAAACACGTTAAGATAATTCTCTTAAGTGGTCGAGTAACTGGCAGTATTAGAAAGGAAAAATTATTGATCATCTATATTTCAAAGATTTGTATGAACCTAATACTAGTCAGAAACTAGCAGAGGTGACTGATAAAGACTTAAATAAGTTGTAACAGTTAGCAGACATTTAACAAATCCAAGCAAAGAACACATTGGAAACAGTTAAATAGAACTTGAGAGGTACATTCAAAATGTGTTTGTGTTTTAGAAGTGATAAAATCTTTGTTGGTTGGCTACAAAGATGCAGACAAAGTAGGTGATTTGGAAACAAGAAGGTCAACATCTGGGTTTATTGTTAATTTTGCTAATAGGGCTGTATCTTGGTAGTCTAGGTTGTAAAAGTGTGTTGCATTATCCACAACTGAAGCCGAATTTATTGCTAGTATAGAAATTTGCAAGGACATGTTATGGACGAAGAGATTTTTGAATGGAATTAATGTTAAACATTAGAGATGCATTGTCCACTGTTATAGTCAGAGTGTAATTCACCTGAGTAAAAATTTAAGTTTTCATTCAAGGAGAAAACACATTAATGTAAGATATCACTGGGTAAGAGATGTGTTGGAAAGTAAATCTCTTAAGCTAACAAAAGTTAATATTGAAATGACTGTTTCAAACATGATAACTAAAGTTGTGTCAAAGGAAAAACATATTTACTGCAGGAATGGATCAAGCATGGATGGAAAGTCGGCTAGAAGTATTTCACGGAATCGAGAAGGGAGGTTTGTTGGGTTGTCCCTCTCCCATAAATACACAAACTGACAACCCTATTTTGGGAAAAACCAAAGTTTTTTTTAGAAAGCGTGTTTTGCGTTGTGAGATGAGAGAACAGAAGAAAAGATAGATGTTTTTCTTCTTTTGTGTGGAGAAAAATGGCGACAAGGGGAGGAGGGAAAAATTATATGGAGTGAAAAAAGGTGAAGACCTTGTTGAGATTCACTTACGATCGTTAATGGTAGTTTTGCCAAGTTCTTAATCGGTAACATTTTTCCTTTATTCTCTTGATTTGTGATTAATATCAATTGTGTAGAAATTGCAATAAATTGGTATTGAGGGAGTGTGTTCTCCTATGGATATTTTCAGTATCAAGTTGTGATATAATAAATTTGATCCAGCCGTTTGCCTCGTGGTTTTTCCCCAGATTTAGAGTTTTCCACATTTAGTGATTTTACATATTCTGATGATGGATATCTTGTTAATGGTGCTGGTTCACGAACTGATCTCCTCACATTAATTAGCTCCCCTTGGTTAGAATTTGCCTGTTCCTATCCAACATTAACATACTCATTAGAAAAATCATCAGTCACATCATCCTCACCCTCATCATCACTAGGTGGGGGAATAATTGTGTCATCCTGAACCTCCTCTTTACTTCTAGTTGAATTTGAAGGTTATTTTATTTTTCAAAACTTTCCTGAGACTTTGTTTGAAAAAATTGTTGGGTTAATCTCACATTAATCATGAATGTTGTTGGTGACTTGTATATAGGCTAATGAGAAAGTCTTATCCTTAAAATAGTTTTTGGACTTGTATATACGCTAATGAGAAAGCCTTATCCTTAACACTATTGACTTGTATAAAACCTCTTTCAAGTCCCTTTTGGGGCCCATTGGGCCCAACAATAAGGACTCGTATGAAGCTACATTTATTTCCATTTACCAGTAACTAGTTTGCAATACCTAGAGTATAGAACTTATATTTGGTTGATGGTAGTTTTAATTCTACATCTTTTCTGGTCAAGTTAGGCTTTTGCGTGTGAAAGTAGAACAAGAAAAAAAAACTTATATGCCATGAAAGAGCAAATATTATCAGTTAGCAGTCCTCCAAGAAGGTGAAGAAAGAAAACATACCATTACCTTGATAACCCTTTAAGAAGCCAACACAAGATGCATTTTAAGGATATCTGAGTCGCGCACTGCTATTGAGACATCATCAAGATGCCGCCTGAATTTTCAATCGCTTCACTAACTTGTGAATCGGATCCTTCACCTGAAGTTGGAAAATGAACACATCAGTAACTTGGAGAACTTCAACTTTATATGTACAATGGCAGCTAGGGTGTTAGGATGATAGTATCCACCAAAAATAAACCCCAATCCTAATAAGTTAATAGCTTAAGATGCAGGTTTTAAGCTCGGACACTACAAGAACAAGTCTAGAGAGTGGTGAAATTCAATGATAATGGTAATGAAGTTGCTTACCATGCTCGATTTTTGCATTTGTTTCTCTCATGTAGATTGACTTTGCATGTAGTTCTGCACTCGTATGCCTTGTATATTAACCACTGGTGCAACACTTTCTCTTGGTGTTACAGGCTGCTGTACAGAAACCTTGATCACTTGTCTAATTGGAGTTTTAAATGACCGGATAACTCATTTACAACCAAGAAGAAAGAAATAATGTTTTTTTTACAAGTAATAAGGACAGTTTGTGAAGCAATAATGTTGGGAAGAATATTGCTAATGTCTAATTGAGACAAGAAATTGAAATAAACGGTGTCATCTCCTTCACATGGAAAAAGAACTCTGTACGCAAATCATAAGGCATGCTATGAATTGCATTCTGGACAACTCTTAACAAGATTGACTTTAACAAAAAAAGAAGACTAAATGGGGAAACGATCTACTGACCCGCGGCTTGCATAAAGTTGTGTTGCCATGATATTTATCCTTTTCGTACGCAGTCTGGCGCTCGTTAGTTGTGTACTCTCCCAGCACTCCAATAGAGTAGAGACGCCCGAAGACAGATTCCTCATTTTGTGTGCTTCCTGTATTTTAAAGAAATAACATACAAGGTTGAGCCCATCCTGCGGCCATGTCCAGATGCTAGAAATAACAGGTTCAATAATTAGTATGCTAGGTGTTAATCATTAAAAACCATAACCTACTAAAATAAACTCTCATAGCTAGATGAAATGAAAATATGACCAGTGAGCAAGCCTCACAAACTGGGTGATGAAGGAAATTCGATCAGATTGAATTTTGTCACTGCATTGTGGTTGGCTTTCATCTCCTGATTGAAATGTATGAACAAAACAGTGAGAAGTGCATGTTTTGCCCGTTCATTTTACCAACCTATTGTTCCCAGATCATCCTCATCCATAATTAACATGCCATTACCATCTCTACAGCTCTCCTGACTTCTTCAAGCTTCTGGACAGCTGCTTCTGAATGAATGACTCGCTTGCCTGGAACACAATATCTTGAGCTGATTTGTACCAAAACAGAATGTCTTCCACTACTGGTCACCATTCAATCTTGCATTTAAAGTAGCACTTACCAAGTTTTCTGTTACTTTTGGACTCCTAAAAGGCCTTCAATGTCATCTTATCGATCAATTTTCGGACAGTGAATAGGGTGGTGTTTCCTTTCGGTTTCTTCTACAGCTTCGTGATCGTCACATATTCCAAGGGAAGGGCATGATACAGTGCCTGCAGCCAAGTTGCATGAAACTCCTCATCGCTACAGGGTGGCGGTAACTATCCTTCCTACGTTATACAAGAAGTCAATCACCTTCATGTAAATGTGGTCTTCTTCCTCATATTTAGAATTCCTAACCACTCTCTCTTACAGAATCTGACTCTTGTTTGACATCAGCAATATCAGTCTTGGATTGCTGAAGAAATTCTCACCAGTAATTTTTTATTAAAAAACAAAAGAGAAAAGATAGTTAGTAGGAGTAGGAAACAGTCAAGATACCTTCACCATGTTAATCGCATAAATATCTTCTCCCAGCACCGTTATGATTTCTGAAATCCAAACATTTAGAAAAAATTATAATCACTTCATGGATAATATGGCTAATTTTGCTTTCAATAAGTAATACAATAAAAAATATCTACATGTCAAATTTTTCCTTCAAATAGGATCGATAGTACAAGACAAGTTTACCTTCAATTGACGCCTGCAGGATGCATAAAACAAGTTCATAATTAGATATGACACAAATTTTACATAAAAAGAACAAATACCTAGACTGCAATGATATGTAACATTTTTACATGCTGCTAATTGTGGGTGCACCTGCGACCTAGCCTGATCACTAAATGACTTTATTTATTTCTTCTAAAATCTTAATATCATCCTGTGAGATTGATATTATGTGGGCAATAAAATAGCTATCAAAGGACGTTAAGTGGTTCATGGTGCAGTAAATACTAAATCCCTGCTCTTTCTAGCAATAAGAGTGTCACAAAGAGGCACAAACAATTAAAAGAATAAAGTCGAGATATTAGGAAAATTTGGCAGAACATTAGAAAGGTGTGTAGTATCTGTGTGTCTGCTAGCAAACCAATCTCAATAAATCCAAATCCCCTTCACGATCTTGTTCAGGCTCTTGTGTGGCATCTGGAGAAGGAAATAACATGAAATCACAAATTACTTAATAGTCAATGTGACTGCAAGTCATTAGATTTAATGATTCATCAAGGAGTGGATTTACTTAAAGAGAATGTGTTAAGCTTGAGGGCACTCACCATCAGAAGCAACACCATTTTCTATGATCAATTAAGCCTGCAAAATTTAATCACAGTTCCTTCCAAAAAAAAAAGAATGATCCAGAAAGAAAAATGAGAAAACATTACCAATTGGTATCAAAATCAACTGATCTTCGTCCAAGGGTTGTCTCTGCCAAAAATGACAAGCATAAATGTTCTAATGAACTCATTAACGCATACCATTCAATTCTCTTGAAAAAAAAGGTATACCATTCAATAAAGAACAAGTAAAGCTGAATGTTTTTTTTCTAAAAGGAAAACAAAAATGTAGTTTTGAAATGGTGATAAGTTGTTTGTATCTATTATATTTCGTTCCTTATTAAGTCAACACAGAATGATATAATCATTAACACCAACCAAACAACTTGTAACATATATAACTGTAATGATATCATTGACTATTTGTAATATTATCTTCCTTCTAGTAACATATTTAACATCTTCACATCGCTATCGCTTGAGTAAGAACCATCTTGTGCAGAGTCCTCTCCTAAGTAGACATCATAATCTTCATTATCATTGCCTTCATCTTCACAAGGGTCGAGCGCACTTTTGAACTACAGTGGTATCTTTTCAAGTGGAGTTCAAGAAATCAAACAAAATAAAATGTAACGGTATCCTTTTTACCTTCAGATCTAATAAAATATGCTTGTCATTGACATTTCCGACTTCCATTTTCAAAGGATTTTTCATCCTTGTAATATTTGCTTCTTCTTCAGAGCAACTTCTAAAGAAAGGGGGCTCATAGTCCAATGGCTGCATTAGTTTCCAATAACATTTTTCCTACTTAAACTCAATTAGAAATAGTAACCCATTAAAAATGACTGAATAAAAACTTCACGGCCTTCAACTGACATTATGATAAAAAAATGAACCAGTTAAATAACAACATAGCCAACAATACTATCCATCATATCCAACCTTGCAGAATCTATAATGTTTACACAATCATTCAATTTAAATCAATGAAACCTAGATTTAGCCTTCTTTTATATAATTTTAATCAAGGCAGGTGCTAGGGACAGACAAATATGTTAAAATATCATTTCCAACAATTTAGTGACTATACCAGGACATACGCCTGAAAGAATTGAACATCAAAATAAAAAACAGAAGTCAAAACTGTATCTATGTGAATTCATGAGCCTCTGTTACCTTATCTGGCATGCAGTCTAGTGTTTTCATCAGCTGAACCAGCATGCAGATCATTTTGCAAGCCGAACTCCTGGATTTTTTTAATTTGAGCAGTTGAAAAGATCAAATTAGGATTGCAGTATCCCAAAATGATTATGGGAGTTCAATACCTCATTTGACTTGGAGTTATTTCCATCTTGTTGGACTTGAATGTTACCTCCTTTCTTTTTGTTTCGCGAGATATCCATGGAAACCTCATCAGCTTCGCCACTTGAATAGCTAAAAGAAACTGTTATAGTATCTTTCTTGTCAGCTTTATGTCAAATACAAATTAAAAATCTATAAACGAAAAAAAAAGCCTCCTTATGAACGTTAGATTTCCGATGTGCTTTAAAGGATTTTGTAATTAAAAATAAACACAAGTAGCTGAGAACAATATAGCAATGAGCAATCACTGTTATCTTTTAAAAACTGTCTAGCTTGCTCATGGAATTAACAATTCCCACTACTGCATCCTAAGCAGCCAAAAATTAAATTCATAATAGAGAAAGAAAAATCTCACAAGAAAATTCCTCTATCATTGGACCTTCTGGTGATTCACATATGCAGAATAGTAGAGTTTTCAAATACTTCTTCTATAATGCATCGTAGATGCCTGCACCAACAAACAGATCAAACATGACATTTTGCTGAATAAGCAACAATTATGGACTCCCAAACACGGGGAACAAATGTGGTGCATGTCTCATATAGCCTGTCAGAAAAATCAAACATGTAACAAAAGAAGATGAAATTGATGTGCAGACATACTTATCCGGTAGATTGTAGTGTCAAATTGTACATTCAAACAGTCATGGATAAATAATACCATGCAAAGTTTATGTGACGATACAATTCAATCAATATTCTGAATCCTTCATTCCCAATTCCACAATCAGAACCTTAGCAACACACGCAACTACAAGTATGCGCAATTCCAGTTGCAGAACCAAAAGCATGAGAACTTTTTCACAGTCAATTTTCAAGTATATCATAGTTATCCAAAATATTAATAGATGCAATTAAACATTATTATTACCTTTCTCCATTGAATCAATCAGCCTGCGCAATTCTGCGTCCATGGCGATCATCTTTTTCATCTTCATATCTATAGTTAGATGCTAAAACTGTAAAGTAAAAAAAAAGGAAAAGAAGATTCACACATACTGACCAAGCCCGGGAACATCTTTGTCATTGAAATACTTTTCCGTGAAGAGGCCTATGTTGAAGGTGGTAATTCAAAGCAGGTTCCTCGTCTGTTCATTGCAACATATCTTATCATATCATGAATGAAAAAAAATGCCTCACCCACAACAAATCTCAAATAAGTTTCTGCTCTACAACAGATTCAAACAGATTATACAAAATATGAATCAAATTGTGAGATATCTACGATTGAACACCACATGAAATTGTTGGTTAACAAAATGATGCAGTACATTGAATTAATGTCAGCAAGATCATATTCCAAACCAAAAAAAAACATAAAACAAGAAAAATTCAAAATACTGCTCACATAGTAGAACTTCGCAATGTCAATCTACAACAAATTCAAACAGAATTTTGCCAGACAAAAAACTGCAAACAACTCTAGGAATCAGTAGATAAAGGTGCTATAGTTATACCAACACTAGTCTTCTGCTAACAAAACGATGCAGCAGCCATTCCTCAAAGCTCAATTCAACCATACATAAATTCATTCCAATAAGATCAAATCCGAACCAATGAAAAGAAAAAACATAAAAAATGGATAACACAATGCGAAAAATTCAACTAAAATTCAAAGTACACAAGGAGTCAAATCATGAGGCAAAGGTGTTTAGCAATATCAACGCAAAATGATGCAGCAGCCATGCCTCAAACCTCAATTCAATCAGACATGAAATTCACGCCAATAAGATCAAATTCAAACAAAAAAACCTTTAAAAAAAGGATAACACAATGCGAAAAATTCAATTAAAATTCAAACAACAACACTAGGAATCATGAGACAAAGGTGTAAAGTAATATCAACACTAACAAAAAGATGCACCAGCCATGCCTCAAACCTCAATTCAAGCATGCATCAAGTTCATGCCAATAAGATCAAATTCGAACCAAAAAAAAGTGTAAAGAAAATTGATGGCACGATACGAAAAATTCACCTGAATTTCGTGCAAATGCGGTAGAAAAATCAAAAATCAAATCGATGCACGAAGAATCTAAATCCAATGATTCATCCACGAAGAACTCTAAATAGTAGAGAAATAGCTTTAAAAAACGATTAGGTGAAAGAGATTACCAAAAGCAGCGAATCCTGGTCCGTCACATCCGCTTCCTTCACCTTCTGCGCAACAACCCACAAACCAAAAAAAAAAAAATCAATTCAAACAACAAACGACAAACACAAAATCAAACAACAAACAACAAAAACGTAATAAAAAACCAAACAAAAAAAACGAAATCAAAATATCAAACAACGAAAACGTAATCCAAAAACAAACAAGAAGAAGAAAGAAACAAATCCTACAAACCAATAAAAAAATTTTTAAAAACAAACAACAAAAACGAAATCAGAAAGCAATCAATCAAAGCCTACTAATCGAAAAAAAAACTAACAAGCAAACAGCAGACAACAATAACGAAATTTTTTGAAAAAAAAACAAAAACAAAAAACAAAAACGACCATAGTTAGTTCGACGTTGTGGTTTGTGTAGCAAATGATGACGTGCCTCTTGGTGATTGGCTAATTTCAACGGGTCGTGCAATTTTCGCACATTTAACTACCGTTGATTTTGGTGAGAGAATGTTAACATCAACGGCTGGGATCAGAATTAACGAAGATTTGTACGTTCCCACCCAACGGGTGACGATCCTTAAACTTTACTCCTGTATTCCAGTATAGTTGGAAATGTGATTTATTGAAATAATCTATTTTCGCTCTCCTAACTCATAATTTCAAGATCTGAAATCGCAATGTCGAGATCTTATTCATTTTCAACTTTATATATGTTTAAATACGCGGCTCCTCTTGTTTATGGGAACGATAGAGCGTGAACTATCTTTTATTTGTTAATTTTGTGAATCTGCATTGTAGCCATCAATTTTCACCCACAACATTAAATAGTTATACAGTAGTTATGGATGGGATATTTTTAAATTTCTAAAATACTTTACTTGTTACTACTCAATATGAACTTTTAGCATAATTGTAAAAATTGACAAATTCCGAGTGGAATTAGCAAAATTTACTCGACTACGTATAAACCATAGTCAAAATGAGGCCGGATTATTTTGGCAAAAGATTAGCCCAAAAATTGGCCAATTCAAACTGATTCGAGCTTTATTGTTTGATTTTTGTCTGATTTTTTATAAATCGGACTAATTTAATAACTCCTTTTAATTCAATTCAATGCTCTATTCCAATTTTTGTAACTATGACTTTTAGATATAACTTGGCGACCACAATGGAAATTTACAAATTTAAGAAAGGGTTTGCACCAACATTCATGGGGGTGTTTATGTTAGAAATAAACTGTATAAACTTGGATCGACTTCATATCAAATCATCAAGAGAAATTAAACTAGATAAATAAAATAAAATAGTGGAAGCGTACTTGAAGCCATAAAAAAACTAAAATCTGAATCTAGGAAGAGTTTTCAAAACCTGAATTCTCAGTTATGGATCTTCCAAATCCAAGACTAGTTTTCTAAACCAAAGTTCTGGACAATGGGATACCAGAACGAAAACCAGATATGAATTCAGGGACCATAACCTCCTTATTTATAGCCTTAGTTCCATAAATTCAATTCCACCCATTACGAAAGAAAAATTATGAAAAGGTATCTACACATTGAATTCCACACTTTTCTCATTGAATTCTACATTTTAATTTATGGCTCATAACCCTTAACTTTAGTAGATCAATTTAATTTAGCCAACCTTATATAATAACATATGATACAATTCCTGATTCATGTATATATTTATGTCCAATTTCCAACAATCTCCCACTTGGACTTAATATATACACAAAATAATTGTATAACTTTATGAGCTCCAAACATATGTCATTATACCAAAATAACAATCTTGTCCATTAATCAATGTCAATATAGGATCAAGGCGATTTTCGTCACATTGAGCATAACTAAACCTTCCATGGTCACATACACCAACATAATCAAATGACATAGATCAAGTATGGATGTGTAGCATGAAAATTACATGTAATTTGATCTGAACATGCTTATTTTCAACTGGTCCAACCTTATGAGATCACCAAAATACCAAAACAGAGTGAACCTTAAACCAAAATACTACAATTCAATACAAACTCCCACTAAAGTAACATATCATCAAATGATACAATACCCATATGAGCAACATGCTCATGAAAGACCTTGGGTAGTAAACTTTTAGTAAGCGGATCCGCAACCATGGAGTTTGTTCCAATATGTTCTATTGATACTTTACCACTCTGAACTCTTTCTTTCACAACAAGAAACTTGATCTCTATATGTTTTGATTTAGATGAGCTCATGTTGTTATTTGAATATAATACTGCAGACTGATTATCACAAAATATCTTAAGTGGTCTTTCAATATTATCAACAATACACAGCCCTGTGACAAAATTTCGCAACCATATTCCATGATTGGATGCCTCATAACAAGCTATGAATTTAACTGTCATAGTGGAAGAAGCTATGAGTGTCTGCTTAGCACTTTTCCAAGAAATAGCTCCGCCAGCCAGTAGATAGACATAGCCAGAAGTGAATCGACGACTATCTTGACATCCAGCAAAATCAAAATCAGAATACCCAATGATCTCCAGTTGATCTGATTTCCGATATGTGAGCATGTAATGTTTTGTTTTCTGAAGATACCTCATGACTCTTTTGGCTGCTATCCAGTGATCCAATCTTGGATTACTTAGATATCTGCCCAACATTCCAACAATATACGCAATATCTAGACGTGTACATACTTGAGCATACATAAGACTTCCCACTACTGAAGCATAGGGTAATCTTTATGCATTTTCATTTTCTGAATTTGTCTCCTTTCAGAAGCCGTAGGGAAGGGCCCACAAATGTCCGTATGTATTAGTTCTAAGACGTTTGAAGATCTATTGGCACCTAGTCTCCTTATATTTGTTTGTTTTCCCTTAATGCACCCAATACAGATTTGAAAATCTGCAAAATTAAGAGAATCAAGAATTCCATCTGACATAAGTCGTACAATTCTTTGTTTAGAAATGTGTCCTAAACGCTTATGCCATAGTAAAGCAGAATTCTCATTGGTTAATCTTCTTTTCGTACCACATAATTCCACATGCAAGGTTTCATTAAAAGATGCAATAGTATCAAGTAAATATAGATTATCATAAAAGGACAAGGAACCTGTACCCACAATATTTGAATTTAGAAAAAGACTAAACTTATTATTTCTAAATGAACAAGAGTAACCAGATTTGTCCAATAGAGAAATAGAAACCAAATTTCGTCTAAAAGACGGTACTATATATGTCTCTTTCAAATCCAAATAAAATCCTGTCTCTAATAATAATCTAAAAATCCCTATTGCTTCAACTATAACTGATTTGCCATCACCCATATAGATGAATCTTTCAGCATCATTTGGCTTTCTGTAACTCAGGCAACCCTGCTTTGACACACTTATGTGAGTAGTAGCACCTGAATCTAGCCACCAAGTGTGTATTGGTACTGACACTAGATTAACCTCAGAACAAACAAAATTAAGAAATGAACCTTTCTTTACACGCCAGGCGTGATACTTAGTGCATTCCTTCTTCATATGTCCAGGTTTACCACAAAAGAAACAGCAAGAAACCTGATTTTCTTTCTTTTTCTGTTGTATGTGAGACCCATTATCAGCATCCTTAGCCCTCTTTCTTTTCTTATTTTTATCCTTATAGGTACTAGCCAAGTGAGCACTCTCAACTTGTTCTTGCTTCAATCTTTCTTCTTCTTGCACACAATAAGAAATGAGCTCATTAAGAGTCCATTTATCCCTTTGACAGTTGTGACTGACCTTAAATTGACTGAATTGTGCAGGAAGAGAAATTAAAACTAAATGCACGAGCAAATCTTCAGATAGCTCTAACTTTAGTGCTTTTAGTTTTGAAGCAATGTTAGACATCTCTAAGATGTACTCCCTTATGCTTGTTTTGCCTTTATACTTCATTGAAATCAAGTTCGTCAAAAGCGTACTTGTTTCAGCTTTATCATTTTTGACAAAACGCTTTTCAATTTCTTTAAGAAACTCACTGGCTGTAGTAACCTTTTCAGACACATCGCCCCTGAAGGTCTCTGGAATTCCCCGCTTCATGATCATAAGACTCATGTTGTAAAACCCGTGACTCGAGTCAGAGTTTTACGGGAGTGAACCAGTCGGTTCGAGTCGAGTCAGCTTCATGGACCGCGAGCTGGGTTGAGGCCAGCTGTGAGTTATGAGCAATGAGGGTCATGTATGCTCAAGTGTATGATGATAACGCCTGAAAGATGATGAAAAAAATGGGTTATCAAGTATATGGAGGTATGCAGTATTGATTGTTATTTTTATTTGATCGAAGAATAATTTTAGGCCGAATAACGAATTAGGACGCGTTTGACGATATTCGGGTGGGTTATTAGTTATAGAGCATGTCATTTGGATGTTATTGTGTTTGTTTTATTTTATAGAATTTTTCCATATTTTTCTAGATTTTTTTAGAATTTATTACGAACCAGTTATTATTTTAACTCGGGCAGGAATCGAGTCAATACTTATTTACGAGAGCTGCCACTACAACACTTCTTCTTCTTCCCCCGACCCTTCTTCCACCCAACTTCA